>JASAND010001980.1:0-24221 GCA_030248195.1 Trissonchulus latispiculum | reverse complement strand
ACTTAACATTTAGCACAAAGTGTAAATAAATTTTGAGTGACCGGAAAAAAGGAAAAAATGGAAAAAATGGGAAAAACCATCAATCAAGGCAGATGCCCTACACGGTCTTCTGCTACCTTCCCCTAGCAGTAGTACCCATTTACCGACCAATTAAGGAAGGATAGCTGGGTTGGCTAGAGCCAGCGGCGAACCGATATTTATGTGCTTAGTCCCTTGCTCAAGGGGATTTGTTAAAGTCTTGTGGCAGCGTGAATTCGAACCTCGGACTATCGGATCCAAAGTCGAATGCCTTACCACTCGGCCGTCTCGGCACGTTGTAAACGGTGAAAGAAATTCCGCAAAAAATTTTGGAGGACTGCGTAAAAGTTTGCAAAAAGTATCGACAAAAAACAGGTGTATATATATACAATTGTATATATAATTGCAGGAGGTTTGGGATGGTATAGTCAAGCGGGGAAAAACTTACTTGTCAGATTTTTGGAAAGAACTTTTTACTGGTTTGAGATATTGAAATACTGACCATACAGCCAGCTAGGCCTCGTCGTAAGCTTTCTTATGAGCTATAGAACACCTCTCTAGGCTGCGCCGTTAGTGAGAAAAATTGTCCCAAACTGGGGGGAAACCCATATATATACAGGGTATTTTTTTAGGGATTTTTTCCGGGGGGGGGGGCTTCCCGGGGACGGGGGAGAAATTTTCGGGGGGGGGGAAGAATTTTTTGCAAAAATGAGCCAAAAATGGTATTTTTTGGCGTATTTTCCATGGTGAAACGCAAAAAGTTCTCAAAAATGCCAGGATTTAAGTTTAAAATAGCTATTTTTACGAAAAAATCTCCGGCGAAGCCGGAAAATTTTTGAAAATTGGCCTATTATTTTTGGCAAAAATTTGGGCCTCCAAAAAATCCCGGGGGGGGGAGCAAAAATCCCGGGGTGCGGCGGAATCAAAAATCCCGGGAGGGGGCGATTTCGGGGGGAAGGCATTTTCGGGGGGGAAGGTCCGCCCCCTCTAAAAAATACCCTGTATAGGAGGGAAAAAACCCACCCCGAAAATTTTTTGGAAAGTTTCCAGGAGCATTTTTCTAACAATTCCAAATGAAAAGCGGGATGTTTTTAGTACAACTACATCAAAATATAGTATATACGTATATAATATACATATATATAGTTTTTGTTGAAAAATTGAGGTCATAGTGACTTTAACTAGGGATGCACCGGGGCTGGCCCTGGCCCCGGTGGTCAGGCCCCGGTACCGACCGGGGCCAAAAATTAGCAGAATTTTGTAATTTTTTTACATTTTTGACCAAAATTTTGAAATTTCGAAAGTCAAAAAGTGTTACAAAGCGTTTGTTTTCCAGCCGATATGAATGAAAACAACGATAGTAATGTTTGTACATATATCAAAAAATATTGCAAAATTTAAATTTTCAAGAAAATTTTAGAAAATTATTTTCTATTTGCTGGCCTCCTACTGGGCAATTTTGACAAAATAGGAAAAAACTAGGAATTTCTTCTTGGAAAAAATAGGAATTTTAGAAGACAAAAATACATAGGAAAATATAGGAAGTTAAATAAAGCCTATTAGGTAAATCAATCAATATTGAATTTACTGTATTAATTTAGTTTTTACATAGTACCTTCAGGCTTAGTTCCAACAATGCAGAACAACTGTATAGCAATGTTCACAAAAAAATCTCTCCAAAAATTCACAAAAAACACGACTGGACGGCTAAGAAGCCGGGGCCGAAAGTTTTTGCACCGTAATAGCCACCAGTCCCAACCGCAACATATGTAAAGTTTGGCTGCCAAGGCTCAAATTTTCCGATTAGGGTGCCCAAAATAGTCGACCCACCCAAATCCGACCCTCGGACAACTTCGACCAAAATTGAATTGTTTTTTGGTACTCCCTATGGACTTTGCGCAGCTACCCCGCATGTAACATGTCCTAACTCTAAGCTATCCAACCATGTATAGGAGTCCCTGTCATGGCATCTGGCTTCGCCACTTGCGGGTGATTTTTTGTGAACATTTTCACAAAAGAAAATTACTATCAGCTTTCTGTAAAAACCCTGACAACCGCTAGGGCAAAACTAATGCCAAATTCGAGCTCACCGATCTTAAAACCTATATATACAGGGTATTTTTTACAGGGGGGGGGGGGGGGCGGGTCCCCCCCCCCGAAAATGCCTTCCCCCCCCCCCCCCCGAAATCGCCCCCTCCCGGGATTTTTGCTTTCCCCCCGGGATTTTTTGGAGGCCCAAATTTTTGCCAAAAATAGGCCAATTTTCAAAAATTTTCCGGCTTCGCCGGAGATTTTTTCGTAAAAATAGCTATTTTTAGCTTAAATCCTGGCATTTTTGAGCACTTTTTGAGTTTCACCATGCAAAATACGCCAAAAAATACCATTTTTGGCTCATTTTTGCAAAAAAAGCTCCCCCCCCCCGAACTTTTCTCCCCCCCGGGCCCGGGGGGACCCCCCCGGGAAGCCCCCCCCCCCCCGGAATTCTGTTCTAGCTTTCGAGCAGAGATGTTGGCGCTAAGCAAGGCACTAGACTGGATATTCGACAGAGGAGAAGACTTCTGGAAGGACCAAACCATTGCAATCTACACTGACTCCCAGTCACTAACCAAGCTCCTGAAGGCCGGAGTCAGAGCTACATTCAACCCTTTATTCAACAATGTCAGATCCAAACTCACGGAGATCGGCAGGCGTGCAAACTTATACATCCAATGGATCCCCGGGCATGCCGGCCTACGAGGAAATGAAGAAGCAGATTCCCTTGCCAAGCAGGGTTGCTCATTGGCCCAAACCGACGTCCCTGTTGAGTATGGCGACGCCAGAGCAGCCATCAAACGGGCCGTCAAATCCTCCTGGTTGACCGGCATCTCCCACGGCACCACTCTCCAAATCTACGGGACCCGTGGACCAGTGCCGCCGGAAGCGGAATCGGGTCTCGCAAAGAAGGAGCGGGTGCTTCTCTCCCAACTCAGGACCGGCAAATCCCTCCTCCTTGCGCAATATAGACATACTATCAATCCAACCACCCAACCTTCCCCCCTTTGCCCACAATGCGGGGAAGAGGAGGAGGATCTGGGGCATCTTCTCCTCCGATGCCCCAGGTATACTAGATCCAGGTATAATTTCCTGGGTCCCTCACCCAACCTCTCTGTCCTCCGGGTTGCCCCTGGCCAGGTGCTGGACTTCTTGCGGGATAGTGGTCTGGTTGCTTAATCAGGCCGCCGTTTATGGATATCCACAACGACCACCAAATCAACAACAACAACAAAGTCCATAATACAGTCTAAAATGTGTATTTCTCGCATTAGCAAAACAGTTTAAGACAAAATTGAAATTTTTTGCAAAATTTACCCTACAAATACACAAATGTTAACTAACTTACCGACTAACCCCCCCCCCAAACGTTTTGGGGGAAGCGGAGGGTTGAAAAAATGGCATAAAATCGAAAATTTAGGGCCGGGTCCCCCACCCTCCGTCGGGAACCCCTCCCCCCCCAGATTTTTTGCCCAGCCACACCTATGCTGGGGAGTGGACTACCCCCAACCATATATATTTACACCTATAGATTACCCTCCAAACCTCCTCCCAATTATATATATATAGTTTCACCGGGGGGGGGGGGGTACCCCTGCCCCCAAAACTTCCGACCAACTTAACCCCGGCCCTCCTAGATTTTTTGACTCTCTCTCCCACTTTTGGTTACCCAACCACGAACCTCCCAGCACAATTTGTGGCCCAAAAAGTTAGCTAAATTTTGCCAAAAAAATGGTTGGTCAATTTTTGAAAATTTTTTCTCAAATATTGGCTTAACACCGTGTAAAAACGTTTAAAACGATAAAACCAAGCCCTGTAGTGACAACTGACAAAAAAGGGTTAAAAAGGGTTTCTGAGCCATTTTTTGATTTCCTGAGCTCCGAATTTTGAGGGAGTCCGGGGCCGGGGGGTACTCCCCGCCACATTTTCAAAGTTTACGCTCCCCCAAACAAAATTTCTGGTGAAAGAAACTGAGAAACAACGCTTGTCTGACTGCTTGCTGGTTTCTAAAACAACAGCTTTTAGCTAACAGGCCGAAAAACTTGTACAAGGATGAGCGATACTATTGAGTGCTTGTCAATCAGGTATCATATTAATTTACACATTCCTATCAGCACAAACTTTACACAACAAGTAATAAGCTAGAATCAATAGGAAAACTGACTTTTCTCTAGTTTCATATTGATGCTGACAGCTGCCTATGAGTGTTGTGAGTTAGAATATAATACAACTACTCCACGGCCTTTTATAGTCATCCATCGTCATATTCATTACAGCACACCTTTTGACTTTGTTCTGTTTCTGGTCTGGATCTAATCGCAACCAGTCTTTTGTTTGGTATCAGAATAAGTATCCAATGACAGTTTGCATAAGGACTCGTCCACCATATATGAAAGAATAAATAACAATTCTCTGCAAATTGTACATGGGGTCACTTTGTTATCCAGACAGCATAATACTGTGCAATAATTGGTTGTCAGTAAATTTTATCGACAGCCAGTCGTTTATCGCTGGCTAACTTAATTCTGCCGTTTTGTCTAGCCAAAAACCTGTCCACATAGAGGAACTTTGGTTAAATTTTGGTTTGCATTTCATTGCCTGGGAAGTCGTCTGCTACCCAGACTGCGTAGTAGTGGGAGTACTACTACGCCCATTCTCTTTTCTCATGTGAGACTTGTCCTCACGTGAACTCTAAGCCAAGAGGCCAGGGGAAAATTGCCTCTCCAGAGAAGAGAGATAGTGCACACCTTCGTGTGCTTGGCTAGGTTCGGAGGGGGCTTAGCCTCCTCCGTAATAAATAAAAATTAACGATAATTAGCAGAAATAAAGAAATAAAAGCTTAAATATTAAGTACGTAGAGTCAGAATAGGCAATTTGTACTAGATAGATAATTACGTAAGATTTCTTTGCACATTCTTAGGCAATTGCTCCTCACTTTCTTAGCTATTGAGGACACAAAATTATCAGCAATAGGGAACAATTGCTGCTAACGTTGCTGCGTTGGCTTCGCTTGTTTGTGGCCAATTGTTCAACTGAAATTTCAAAGTAGGGGCCAGGACAAGAGAAGCCAAAGAAAATAAATAAAATCCAAAGAAATACAAAGTTGTGCCCAAAAATGGCACTAATATAATAATAATTTTCCTATAACAGGCCGGGATTGGCCTAATTCTTGTGCCCTATTTCATTCGAACCGGAAAAAGTCGAAATTTGGGTCCGAAACTTCCCCCTTTGGTTCCGTTAACATGTTCACCAAAGATTATAAAATATCAGAACGTTTCGGATACCAAAATGGTAGTAAAGTGGTCAGCTGGGGGCAATATTTCGCCATTATCGTTAGTCTTCCCCTGGTTGACCACCAGGTTCAAAAAGAGCATGGATTTCAGAATGTTAAAGGTGGCAAGCTTCCACAAAGTTCTAGAACTTTCCGGAAGCTTTGTCTCAAGGTGCTGGTTCCGTTTACCGTATTTTGAAGGCTAACTTTACAGCAAATAATCCCAATGACCTAAAATTTCGCTTAACGACCTTAGTACTGTTCCCAATCATGCTGATAAACTTTTAATCGTGTATGAAAAAAATTTTATTTTGACCAAAATTCTATATTTGACGAAAAATGATTATATATGCTGAGTTTTTCAATTTTAAGTGGTTTTCTAAATTTTTTTATATTATTAATATAAGTAAACACAACCCAGACTAGAAACAGCAAAAATTAAAAATTTTTAAAGTTTTTGGTTTTCTAAGCTCGAACCAGACTACTTTCGGTGAGCGGACAGCGTGCAAATATATCTACTGCAACGAAAAATCTAAATTTAACAGAAATTGCCATTTGTTTCTTTTAATGTCACTTATTCATTATTTAATGACTATGGATATGTTGCATCTTAAAGTAACCCATAAGAGCAATATTCTGACATATTCTAGGCGGGAACAGGGCCGGGGGAGTAAAATTATAAAAAGGAGGAGTACAAATGAAATATTATTATTATTATTCCTCCCAACCGCAATTTCCAAAGCGTCTGTAAACATATATGGAAACAAATATTTCCGCCCAATCCGTTTTCTTTCTCCCCAACCAGTTTATTTCACTATTTCACGATAACAAAATCATCAATTCTTTTTCGTCACCGCTGCGCCTTTGTATTGGCAAGCCAGCACTTAGCTAAGTGCCAATTACATTGATCGTTAAATAATGAAAGAAATTTCTGTTTTAAGCTGGAGATTCCCTTTGGTCACATATTGTTGCTTGGCGGCGTAAATCAAGATGAAATTTCATGAAACTTTCCGAACTAAGTTCTTTTAGCGTTCTAACACCCTTCGCGCAATCCCGATCCAAAAATTCGAGATTTCCGGTCAGAGTGGTTTTTCCCAATTTCTGAACGTTTGGCAGCTGCTATACAGCTATGACTATATTCATTCGAAAGATCTTATTGAGCTTAACATTTTTGCTTTTTAAAGTAAGTTTCTAGCTTTTCTCTACCGTGAGATATAACCGATTTTCTTGTTTTGGAGTCGAAAACTTGTCATTTTTGCAGGAATCAAATTATCCAACATTTCTTGAACTACGCAAGCCGTAAAATCAAACTAAGGGCGTCGATCTGAAGGTCTCACAGGGATAAATTATCCGACGCATGATCGTCTTCTAACTGCTATCCTGTAGGCTGCTATCATAAAAAATGTAGTTTTTGCAAAAACACGACCAATTTTTTTCCAAAGATTGTGGAGCATTCACCATGCAAGTTGGAGGTCTGCTACTGAACAAATGTGTTCTGCACAAATATACCCAGGGACGATTTTTTAGTTGCCCCGATTCCTGCTTTCTACCTAAAGTAATCGCCTGACAAATTTGGAAAAAAGTAGGCAAAATACAGGTTACGCACACATTTCAGCTTATTTCTCCATAACGAAGAGGATTTCACAATAAACAGAAAAAATTGTCCCCAGCTATTTGATGGAGGTATCGAATGATATAACCGATATCTCTCGAAAAAATTTACTTCAGTCTGCAAAAATTCTGGAAAATTATACTTCTTCTAAAATGTGTTAAAAATATTTTAGAAAAGCAACATTAGTTTCACTGTATTCATTAAAAAGAGAAAATGTCAAGCTACATTTTGATATAAGAATGGCTTCTTAACTCCAAGTAATGAATGAGTAATAATGGTGCAAACTTTATGTGACCAAAGGGAATCACCACCTTAAACAAGGTTTTCTCATACTTCGAGTAATATTGTGTTTTTAAATTTGGCGTACGAATTAACCAAAACGTATTGCAGGGTCATTTTTCGTAGTTTTCTGTTTGAGTATAGAACAGTTGAGATATCACTTGTTGAATTTTGAAAAATGGCATCAATGACCGTTTTTAGAAGTTTTATTTCGATATGCTAAACAATAACTAAAATGCTGAAAAATAACCCTCGGCAAGATATTCCTGACTTCGCTTGCGAAAATTCAGCTCTCTAATATAATTTAATCGAAAGTAATCCTTGTTCAAAATTTCATATTATTTTTCCAATTTGTGAGTTACCGCCTAAAAATGAAAGCTACATTTTTTAAGAATATGCAAGTTTTTGGTCATTTAATGCTTTAAATGCGTCAAATCTATAGGTTGCCATTGCAAATTTTTCAGTCTGCACCAGTGCGGTAAACGATACCACCACCTTCAAGTCAAATCGTGCTGTCACTGGGCTGGCAGAAAGCTGTCAGCCCAGTTCCGAAGTTTTATTCTAACTCAGTGTTCGCTGAGGGCCGACAGAGAGCGATCAGCTAATTTCTCTCTTGAAGGGGGGTCCATTTTTGGGTTATTTTTTAGACTTTCTCCGATCTCGCTGATTTTCACATATTTTATTATCCAAATGGTATATTTTAACGAATTTTTAACATTAAAGTCGTAACTCATACGGTTGCCGAGTAATTTCACCTCAAAGTTGAGATTTCATGTGCTAAACATGGGAATTTCAAAAAGTTGTCATTTTTCGTGTGCGCCAAAAAATCTCCTGACAAACGTTGATGAAGCTGGACAAAGTATACATTAAAATAACGCTAAAATGCTGAACTGCGGTACCCTGGAATTACAATTTTAATTTAGGCCTTTGAAATTTTTTAATTAATTTTTAAAGGACTAAAACTTGACTTAGTGCTCAAGTTGTGTTAAATTTTAATCCTTCAAAAATTAATTAAAAAACTTTAAAGGCCTAAATTAAAATTCTAATTCCGGGGTACCGCAGTTTAACATTTTAGCGTTATTTTAATCTATAATTTCTCCAGATTCATTGATGTTTGTTGGGAGATATTTTTTGCGTACGCAAAAAAATGACAACTTTTTGAAGTTCCTATGTTTAGCATCTTTCTAGTTTCTGCCAGCCAAGCCAGGCCGATTGCATTAGGGCAATCATGGCCAGTTTGGGGTTTTTAGAATAAAGGAATTTTGAGTGGGGACCCACCCCTGAGTTTGAGATGGAGGGTCCCTTAATTACGACACTGATTTGTTTTGAGCTAGTTATTTGGAAGTTGTTCACCCCACAGTCGGCAACTCGTTGTTGCCGGCCATATTCTCTAATGAAAACGCTAATGAATCAAAATGCACTGTTTTGTAATTGTACTTATTTCAGTGTTAGGTCGGCTTTGAAATTATTAGGTGATAAAACTGATATAGAACGTTTTAAACCAATTTTAAAACCATGAGATCTCAATGTCTTATTAATTAATAATCAAGGGTTTTGCAGGGAATGGCCGGCTGCCCCCAACTGCTAATTTGAATATGTTTTTAGTAGTGTTGTTTTTAATAATTATTGCTTGGCAATTATTATTCACTCCAGTTTTCGCAAAGTTTTAATAACAGTTTTTTGTTCAAGTAAGGAAAACTTGAAGTTTTCCAAAATTCGAGCTGTCAAACTTCAAACTTCCCGAAATTCAAAGTTTATAAAACAGCAACGTCTACGAGAAAATTACAAAATGTGAATAAAACAAGTAGTTAGGAACAGTATTTAGATTTTAGAATAGAAATAAGAAGAAATGTGCAGTTAGGACTAGAAAATGTTGTTGTAATTAGTAAGCGTAAGTGTTTGAAAATTATGTTTTGTTTTAAACAACCGTACCTAGGCCGGTACGGTTGTTTTGATTTTCGATTCGAATCGAATCAAAAGTGTTTTGATAGGACTTTTGATTTCTGATTAATCTAACCGAATCATTAAATCAACTAATTTTTCACAGCAAAAGTCGAACTGAATCAAATCTAGCTGAATTTTCAGAAGCAAAATTCGAACTGAATCAAATCAAAAATTTCGCGCAACAATCAGTTATTTTGATTTTGATACGATTTTGATTCACATTTTGATTGAGGAAAAGTTATACCAAAAGTTAGTCTCAAGCAATGTGAAAAATACTTTTCCGTACATGCATTTTTTCAAGTACTATATATTGCAGTACCTATGACTATGTGCATTTAACATTTAATTGTGTTCTTCACTATGCCCATACTGTGCAGTGCCCACCGCAGAGATACCAGTAAATCTTAACAAGAGATTTATTTTAGTTTGGAAGGCTATATTGGCTGGCTTTTGCAAGAATAAGTTTATTGCTTATTGCTAATGTAGCATTTTGAGTTTCGCGAGACCGTCCGATCATTATTTTACATTAACTCTAAATTTGATCAAGATTAGCATAGAAATATTTCATTGATGCCAAGAAATCTAAATTAAAAGAATATCTACGACAGCAATGGGCATTTAATATTATGAAAAATGGAAATTTAATGTTTTCAAAACAAGTCATAAAATTTAATGGTCTCACTTCAAAATTTGAAAAATCAAAAGTCACATCAAAATTCAGTTTTGCTAAGAACTGCATGAAAATCAAAAGTCTTTCAAATTGAAAAAAAATCAAACTGAATCGAATCAGTCCATTTTTCGGATGCAGAAAATCGAACTAATCAAATCTGATGATTTCTCCAAGGCGAAGATCGAACTGAATCAAATCAAAACTTTTGAGGCCGCGTCAATACAGCCGTAGTCCTCCTAGGATATATTAGCTAAGAAGGAATGCGTGAAAGTATGTCTATGTGTGATTGTTCTGAATGTTTGAATGCGTGAGGCAGATCACGTTAACTGCTTCTGTCCGATGAAGGTTGTGAGTTTTGCCCGATGAATGAAATTCGAATATCAAGCAGGATATAAGTGTGCATAATTGCTGCATAACTGCACTGGTTAATGCAAGGTATAAATATTGCATAATTGTTTCCATAGAACGCGGTATAAATGTTTGGTATGTCAGTAGTGTAAATTTACTTGTATGCAAGAATCCGAATGTTGCAGATAATTGTATTAATAATACGTAAGCTGTAGGAGTGCTGGGGCCAGTTTCATAAAACATTGTCGAGTCGTCGAGTCGAGTAGCTGATTTACGCTGGAAATTTCGGTGACTTGCGATCCTGAAACGCGAGTACTGTTGAAAAATAGCTGCTACTTTTCGAGTCGAGTTCTCTAGTCAAATTTGACTCGAGAACTTTTCTATGTAAGAATTTTACTCGACAAATTTTTAGAAAATATGAAAAGTTTAATATTTCTACCGTGGAACTATTTTACATTGTCCTACTTATTACACCGACCAGAAATTAACTTTCATTGACTGCTGTTTAGTTTTTAATTCCAAAGAAATAATGTAATGCGAGTAAATGGCTACTCGACGCCTCGCGGACTCGACAACTTTTATGAAACTGGCCCGAGTGCTGAATAAATGTTAATGCATAATTGTAGAATAAGTGTTATTAGTTAGGTAAGTAATAAACTAGTGTTGTACGTCGCATGATGCAAGTATAGTGTATGGTAACGAATAAGTGTGTATGAATAATACAGGAATCTGGTGGGGCCCGAGCACCAAAAACGAGCAAACAAAGTGTGTGAATACAATCAAACGGAATACAGGCTTAAAGGAGGTTAGAGTCCGCATGACTGAGGTATAAATGAAAATATGCAAATGAGGTAATAATTTTAGGCCTAGGGTCACGGGGATCCCGAATTAGATCATAATCACCGCATGGAATGTCCTCGATTCGTCCGCGTAGGAGGTCCTCTACAGCAGAGCGGACGAATCGCAATAAAGTGGTTCTGCATTTAATCAGTATCATATAATGTTACCGTCATTTTACTAAAAATCAAGGTCACCTGCATCTCCAATCAAAATTTACCTAGGCATACGTAAGAAGTCGGTGTTAAGTAGAATACTGCTGTTGTTTGCTATAATTACCATGTTTTTAATCTGAAATCTGCTGTTTTTGTCATTTCTGTCTGTGATGGGTGATATCTTAATTCTTTTACCTATCAAAAAGTAAAGTTGTGGGAAAACATTCATTAGGACAGCATTGGTATGGAAGCTTAATGTTAGTCAGGTTCATATCGTAAAAATGGTTTGTAAACCAGTAAAGAGAGATTTTGTTAACAGTAACCTCCAATATTAAATGGTATGTGTCTATTATCTGGAAAAGGCAATCTGGCATAACTGGCAAAGGTCACAAACAGCAACATGCAGGAAATAGCAATAATCCTGAAATCATAAGAACATTAGTTACGTACGAATAGTTGCATTAAGCTAACTTCGAATGAAAACAAAAGTGACGTTTAGTGGACAGTTTTTCAGTTCAATATGATAATTGAAGTTATGAATTTATTAGCTCTGGAGATGGGTATTTCCTGCTGTTTGGGACCGGAAATCGTCCTAAACTCAACAACTTCGCGTATATCATACGGCTTCGACTTAGTAGTCTAATTGTGAAGATGACAGTTAATTTAACCGCATAATGGACTTCCATCTGTAAGAAGCCCAAAATGGTCCAAAGTAGAGGTGGGGGCCGGTTCCAATTTTCAAAACCGCTTCCGGTTCCGGCTCTGGTTCTAGCATCCGGTTCCCGGTTCCAAGTACAAAATTTGTAGTTACAAGTGTTGCATTATATAACATTTGGTGCATGTCCCCTGCATGCCGTATACAATCAAAATGACAACGCAATGCGGCAGAACAATTGGAATAATACGATAATAAGCAATTGATTAAACGTTTTTGTAATTTCTCAAATAAGTTTCAAATAATAAAAATAATAAATTCAAATAATTTCTTCGACAAGTTTCTTATTTCTTTCAAGTAAATAGTTTCCGAAAACTTTAAATGCAATTAAATATTTAAAAGTTGAATGAATGCTATTTCGGAAAAGCGAATATGCTCGTATATAGTAAAGTTATATTTAACGGGAAAATACAGCTGCTTGCTGCACAAAATAGCTAACAGACTAATTCTGCAGGTGGTTCGTTCTATATACTTGAACTTTCATCGACATTCGTTTCAGGATACGAAGAATTTAGCTTTAAAATAAGAAAATAAGTACTCGCATCGCAACTATCAAGCTTTTCCGTTTTCTCTATCACATTGTTGCTTCCTGAAAGCCCACATTTTTTACCTACTATCGAGAAGCCCAAAGATAGCTAATTTCCGACTACATTCCAACGGGCTCTAACCTTTTCATTAATAAGGTTGATCTCCAAATATGTAAGCTTGTTAATGTTTTTATTCGGTGCTTTATCGTTTACGTCCGAACGAGAGTGCCCGCCATTCTTCAATTGGCAATTGAAATTTTAGAATACATTTTAAAAATTCGTTAAAACAAATATAATGATGAATAAAAATCTGTTTTGCAATACGCAAACTTAACAAAATTTGAGAATAAAGGTTTAGATACTTTTCCTTAATGTAACAAAACAATACATGATTTTTCAAGCATGTTATAATTTAATTATTAACACCAAAGCAGAAAGGATAATGTCACCAAATTTAAATCAAATAAACATTTGAAATTTATCTTGTATACCAACCCTCAGCTTCAATGAGAGCTGAAACATGTCTCAGTCTCCTGACAAGGGAAGCTGGAAGTTTGTTTCACCTTCAGTGGGAGCTGAAGCTGTTCCATTTCTACTTTAGGCTCTAAATTTACTACAGTTTCAGCTTCAACTTCAATTACAGTGATTTTATCTTTATTTTCACTTTTAGTTTCTTTCAAGTACATATCAGATTCATAAAATTATTTAATTTATTTATTATTTAAATGTTTCCCTTTTAGGGTCTAAATTAGTTCAGTGTCAGCTGCAACTAGATTTCTCAGTTTCAGCTTTAGTCACTAGCTAAAACAGACAGGATTAAAATGGCAACTCTTTGAATCGCAACTACAAAATCCAACTTATGCAGATTTTAAATTTTTGCAAAAAAATTAGTTCAAGTCCAGTTCTTAAACGTGGAACCGGCCGGTTCCAAATCCTACCGGTTCCGGTCCCGGTTCCGCTTCTAAAAATCCTTCCGGTTCCGGTTCCAACCGGTTCTAATGAAACCGGCCCCACCTCAAGTCACGCCAAGTTAACGTTACCGGTCGAAACTGTGCTGAAGCAGAATGTACATTGCAAAAGTGTATCTTAATCGCGATTTCCTGCACAACTGTGCAGGAAATCACTCAAAAAATCACATTCTACATGTTTGACGTATATACAAATTCTGAAATAACATCGGAACATTCAAAATTTCGCTTTTAGTTTAGCTAGCTCAGAAACGTTTCTAGAAATTCGATGCAACAAGTTCATACCCAGGATCCGAAAGCCGAAGGAGTGAATAATGGTTGCTGGGTTCGATTCCCCCACCATAACTTAAGGTAATGGGTTTTAACCCATTTGATTCAGGTATGGATTGAAGAGTCTCCTGCCTGGACGAGTCAGATCTGCATCTATTCTGTCACGAGTAATCCAGTCTGTGGAATTGAAGATAGTGATATCAGGACCTGTATCTGTGGAATCATAATCAGTAGTGAATAATTGGATCAACTGTAGGTACTCTTGCTGGTTAGAGTGTAACTGAATCTTTAAGGCAGAGACGGCTCGTACACGCAATGGGATCACTGGGTGAAATCTCAAACCTATGTTTTGGCCGAAATTTGAAATCCAAGCTACTATCCAGCCAAAGGATTTAACCTGCATTCTTGAACCTCGACCTTTATAACGATTCTTTTATTCTACACGATCAAAAATGTCGATCTCTATTCTTATTGGCCTAATGGGAGTGGGTACTCCCATTACTCTGCTTTAAAGTTTAGTTACGCCTTTTTAATCTGAACAGTTGATGGTGAAGAAGAGACAGAAGACTGATTTAAATTAATTTGAACTTTAATTTAATTGTATAATTTTAAACGGTTATCTCTCGGTAACTTCCCGCCTATCCGAACCTTGTATTGCCTGATCCTCTTGAAAGAAGTTGATCTGCTGGAACCGTCCGACAGCCATCTTAGTAGTGGGCTGTGGCGTCTTCGTGACTACATTACAGCGACTAGGAGCTCACCCAGAATCCGAGCCTATCCTAAATTGTATTAATATCGATTTATTATTATTATAATTATTTAATATTAGTTTTGGTCCTTTGGTACTGTAAAGGACAGATAAAGAGAATACACAGCATAACACGCACATAAGCATATAGGACACCCCTTTAGTTGAGTTTAGCTGAGTCGAGTTGTAGTAGGATTAGGAAGATACCAATAACCTGAAGAAGGGTTTAAGGTGGCTTGCACCAGTCGTGTTTATCTCCCGTTTAAACTAAACTTGAGTTTAAACTCGTGTTTAGTCAATATTCAGTTTGTCAGTAATTGTAGTATTCATAATAAACAGAGTGCAGTGTGTAGACCAAGACTGTGGACCAGCAACTGATAGATCCGGTTGTCATCTTTAAAGAAGTAGTAAGTTTATCTCAGATCTCAATTGGAGATCTGAATAGAACCTCTCAAAGTAGAGAAGACTTGAGTTTGAGCCTTTCATCCGCGTGTCAAGGCCCTCTATTTGATCTCGGCAGTGAACAAATAGAGCGAGTGTCGACCCCTCTCGCCGTTCGCCGTTGATTACAGACAAAACGAACTCACAGAAGTGCCCCTAATCAGGATGGCCGTAGAGATCCCCGATTTTGGCAAACTACCTTTCGGGAACCTGGTATATAAGCTTGTCTAACTAGGCAAACGTGCTAACTTTCTGTGTAACTAGAACTGAACTGATCTAAATAATAAGAATAGACCAATACGGTTTATTGGCAAATCATATCAAATCAGTTATAAAGAGAAGTAGAAGAAGTCTTCAGGTCAGTGAGTTCATTACATATATAAAATCAATATCTTCTCTGGTCCGAAGGCTAGAGAAGTCCTCATAATTTCCCAAAGTAATTATGTGTGCAGCACTGTCAGTGACAGCTAGAATTCAGCGGGTTTCCTTTAATTTAGAGGTGAAGCTTATGTTTTAAGTAATGAAATCCAGACTCTTTTTGAGCCTGTTAGTCAGCCAGGGTGAAGATTAACGTAAATTTAGAAATATTGCCCCAGCTGACCAACTTTCTGATTAATTCCTGGGTCCAAAACCTGGTCGAATTATATAAAATTTTGCTCACATAGGGGCTCAATAGATGGGCCAATCCCTCTTAAGGTGGTAGTACCAATACCGGGATTTTCTGCGTAATTTTTCCATGGATGAAGCAATCTTGACCAAACATTGGATAAAGCAAAACTGGTTGGCAAACTATCTTTGCGCAAAATCTTGGTGTCAGAGAGTGCATAATTGGCTAGCTACCATCGTGGCTTTGCGCATGCGCAAATGGTCAAAATTTTATTTAAGCTTCGTATATTAAATTTTACTGAACTACGTGAAAGAGCGCAAAAAGCGCTTTAAAATGATGTGCATATCTCTTCAGTACGTGGTTTCTATCAAAAGTTACAAGCGGTTGAAGCTGAATAGCTGATATATAGCTGACATAGCTGAATTACGTTGACCGTTTGCGCACTCAATGTAAAGCAAGAACAATTTATCCTAAAATTCAATCTATTGGGTTTTAACGGTTGTCGTTGTGTTACTTATGTGTATTATTTAACAGAAAACACTTTGCAGCTGCTTGAAAGCATTGTAAATTCCCAAAACCAAAGCAAACAATGAAACGTTGCGAATTCTTTGTTTTTAATTTTCTCGTCATTGCTTCAACCAAACTTGACCAAATTTTCCAAATATGTTTTATATCTGCATACGCTCAGGCCGTTTTCTTTGTTTTTGGAAAAACGCAGCAGTAGGCAAGATCTAGAATTTACAATATTTCAAAATGAGCTAAAAAATCGAAAATGCACTTTTACGAAAAACTAAAAAAACGGCCTGAGCGTATGAACTAGTAAAGCTTACATGGAAAATTTCAAACAAATCCATAAAGGAATGAAGGAGGTATTTAAATTCAAAACTTTTAATACATTTCCTCTTGTGTAGGCAGAAAGCCAGCCCCCACATCGTTGCAGGCAAGCGCAATTGATGCAAAACATGATAAAGAACAAAAGTGCCAAATTTCAAGCCGATTGATTAAATAGTTAGTTCACACTATCTGTTCAAAGTCCACCCCGGTAGTGGTACTACCACCTTAATTACGGAGATAACGTGTTAAGTGCCAATGGTAGGCACAACTTTTATTTTGTTAAATTTATACGCTCAGGCCGATTTTTAGTTTTTTGTAAGTGAATTTTTCGATTTTTAGCTAATTTTGAAATAATGCAAATTCAATTTCCTGCTTAGTGTTGTGTTTTTCCAAAAACAAAGAAAATGGCCTGGGTTTAGGAGGATTAGGTAGAAAATTTCGCTAGTGGTACTACCACGTTAAGGTGGTAGTATAACTACCGGGGCGGACTTTGAACAGATACTGTGAGTTAAAAACTTATTGAATCGGTTTGAAATTTGGCGCATTTGTTCTTTATCATGTTTTGCATCAAAGTAGCAAAATTTGGTAAAGTTTGGTTGAAGCACTGACGAGAAAATCAGAAACAAAGATATTATAAGTTTTTATCGTTTAACTTTGGTTTTGGGAATTAGCAATGCTTTCATTCAGCTGCTTAGTGTTTACTTTAAAAATTCACAAAACTGACAACTTCTGAAACTGAATATTTGTAGTTTTCGGATAAACTGTTTTTACTTCAAATTGCGTGTGCAAACGGTCAACGTAGGTTAGCAACATTATGTAAACATCTGTGACTTTAGATGGAAACCACGCACAAAGGAGATATGCTCATCAGTGTAACGCTCTCTGTGCTCTTTCAAGTGGTAAAGTCAAATGTTCCGTATAAAGCTTATGTTCCGTATAAAGCATCCGATTGGGCTCAAATTTTGCACACAGAAGTCTCTTAATACTATAAATATGTGTGCAAAATGTGAGGCTTGTCGACCGCTGCAGTGAAAACTAATATAACATTTTGTTCAATTCTTGCTGTCGGTATACCAAATACACTTATGGCAAAAAATTTTCTGATTGCGCTCAAACTTTGTCACATATTAGTACCTGGGTTCCTTCAAAATAATTAAAAGTTTCGATGCTTTTCGTTTTTCATAGCGTTCACAGCAGCCTCGCAAAGTTGCTGACCTTGGACTTTTTCGTGCCTGAGAGTGGTCGAAGTTTTCTCGATTTTTCTCCGGTCTGCTAAGAGCCAACGTCATGAATTTTCTTGTGAACGTAAAGGAAACTTAGGACTATCGTGGGGTATGCGCAACTTCAAAATTGGCTGTGTACACGCTGGTGCAGCACGACATTTACCATGCATCCCACCCCCAAGTTATGGCAATTGACATATTTCGTTTGAGACCTAATCAGCTGTAAGCATCCGATTGGGCTCAAATTTTGCACACAGAAGTCTCTTAATACTATAAATATGTGTGCAAAATGTGAGGCTTGTCGACCGCTGCAGTGAAAGGTAATATAACATTTTGTTCAATTCTTGCTGTCGGAGACGCAAAATTAGCTTCCCGCCAAAAATGGCAAATTTCCGAAATCATCGAATTAATACAAAATTGTGCTCAATCGATAGCTCTCATCATTCTAAACAACTTTTCTAATTGCACCAAGTAACGATATTGCTTCTACGATGAGATAAATTCTATCAAAGTTTAGCTACATGCCGATTTTGACCGTTTTTTCACTGTTAGCCACATAATCAAGCCCTTATTAAAAAACCATAACAAAACCTAAACCCGCCAAACTTGGCACATAGTTAACCATATATCCTGGCTATACTCTGTAAAAATTTCAGAAGATTTGGAGCACTTTGAAGGATTAGGCTCGAAAGGCTAGACAGGTCACCTAGTGAAAATTTCACAATTTTTAAAGTTTGCGGCTACAGTACTCCCGAACGAGAAGCTTCTGTGAGCTGTCATTTGGCATGTATTTAAGGTGGTGATTCCTTTTGGGCACATATTGTTATTTGGCGGCGTAAATCAAGATGAAATTTAATGAAACTTTCCGAAATAAGTTCTTTTAGCGTTCTAAAACCCTCCGCGCAATCCCGTTTCAAAAATTCGAGATTTCCGGTCAGAGTGGTTTTCCCCAATTTCTGAACGTTTGACAGCTGCTATACAGTTATAACTATATTCATTCGAAAGATCTCAATGAGCTTCATATTTTTGCTTCCTAAAGCAACTTTCTAGCTTTTCTCTATCGTGAGATATAGCCGATTTGCTTGTTTTGGCGTCGAAAACTTGTTATTTTTGCAGAAATCAAATAATCCAACATTTTTTGAACTACGCAAGTCGTAAAATCAAACTAAGGGCGTCGATCTGAAGGTCTCACAGGGACAAATTATCTGACGCATGATCGTCTTCCAACTGCTATTCTGTAGGCTGCTATCATAAAAAATGTAGTTTTTACAAAAACACGACCAATTTTTTTCCAAAGATTGTGGAGCATTCACCATGCAAGCTGGAGGGCTGCTACTGAACAAATGTGTTCTGCACAAATATACCCAGGGACGATTTTTTAGTTGCCCCGATTGCTGCTTTCTAGCTAAAATAATCGCTTGACAAATTTGGAAAAAGTAGGCAAAATACAGGGTACGCACACATTTCAGCTTATTTCTCTATAACGAAGAGCGATTTCACAATAAATAAAAAATCGTCCCCAGCTATTTGATGGAGGTATCGAATGATATAATCGATGTTTCGCGAAAAAATTTACTTGAGTTTGCAAAAATTCTGGAAACTTATACTTCTTCTAAAATGTGTTAAAAATATTTTAGGAAAGCAACATTAGTTCCGTGGCATACATTAAAAAGAAAACATGTCAAGCTACATTTTCATATAAAAATTTCTTCATAACGCCAAGTAATGAATGAGTAATAATGGTGTAAACTTTATGTGACCAAAGGGAATCACCACCTTAACTAGTATCGATAGAAATAGGTGTACAAAGTTTTAGGTCTGTAGCGTTTTCCGAAAAAAATTCAGAGCTTCCGAAAGACCAATCTAAAATTTGAAAAAAATGAACGAAATTTTTCAGTTTAGGGCCCCATACAGCTCTGATGTTATAGGATATATCAATGCCTTATATTAACTTTTTAACTATGATATGTTACCTACTTGCACGCAAAAAACTAGCGCTCTCCGAAGAAGTTGTGCAAACCCCTCGGTCTACCCTCCTTAATTGAAATTCTGATTATTTGCGCATGCGCATGCATGATGGTAGCCAGCCAATTCTGTGGTCTCTGACACCAAGAGTTTGTACAACGATAGCCTGCCAACCAAACTTGGTTCACATAAAATGTTTTGTCAAGATTGATGCATCCATATCAAGATTAGGTAGAAAATCCCGCTAGTGCTACTAACACCGGTGGTAGTAACACTACTGGGGTGGACTTGGAGATACTGTGAGAGATACTGTGAGCTAAAAACTTAATGAATCGGTTAAAGTTTGATGGGAATGTATTGATAGGTATATATAACTTACTTAATTGACAAACACTCAACAGTATCTCTCATGTCCCATCCTTGTACAAGTTTATCGGCCCATTAGCTAAGAAACTGGCAAGCAGACAGCGCCAGAATTATGTTGCAGTGAAATAGGTGTAATCATAGGTGTACCAGGCTACAGTTTGCCCCCTGTGAGACCCCCCCACGGAGGGGCCAGACCCCCCTCCCCCCCCTACCCGACCTCAACTACTCCCCCCCCAAGCCGAGCTCAAACCCCCCTCCCCCCCCTAAAATTGGGTCCAAAGCAGGTAAAAAATGCAAAATTTTTGAAAAATTTTTTTGCAATTTCCGAAAATTTTTGAAAAAAGTTAGAAATAATGGCGATAAATCACATATAAAGAGCTAAAGATGGTTATTTATAGCAATTAAAGGGTACGTAATATACGCAATTATGAACCACAATCTGGGCTAATTTAGGCATATTTTAGCACAAATTTGTCAATTTTCAAGCCCTATTTTCGCATACGAAAACTATTTACAGAAGCTTTTGAGTATGTTTAATGTAACGTACACATAGGTGTACCTGGGGGGGGGGTGGGGGGGACCCCTCCCCCCAAATGGAAAAGTGCCGACCCCACCCTCGAAATTTTGGAGGCAGACCCCACCCCCAAATGGCCAAATCCCAGACCCCACCCACCCACATTTTCCAGACCCCACCCTCAAAATTTTGAAAATTTTGCCTCAAAATTACTAAAAATTCGAATTGTTTTACAAAAATTCGAAGTTTTTGCCAAAAAATCCAAGTTTTTCGACTAAATGAGCAAAAATGAAGAAATTTTGTTGATTTTTAGTTGGAAATAATGTTTTTTCAGCGAATTCGCGAATTTTTTTCTAAATTTTTGACCGAAAAATTTTTTACCCCCCCCAAATTCGATTTTTCCGGACCCCACCCCACCTCAAACCGGCTGACCCCACCCACCCTAATTTCGGCTACCCCATCCCCCAGCGATTTCTCAAGGTAAACCTATGACTGTACATCAAAAAAGGAGCATTTTTAGCCAAAGAAACTTGGGTACAGTTTAGGGGGGGTCCCCCTCCCCCAAATTTCGGATTTTGGTGGGGTCCCCCGAGCCAAATTTGGACCTTCTACTCCCCCCCCAACCCAAACAGGTGGTACACCTATGGGTGTAATTGGGGGGGGGGCTGTGGGGTGGGTAACCCCCCAGCCATTTTTCCAACCGACCACAAAAATTTTTGGGGGCCCCCGGCCCCCCAGTTGGGGGTAGTCGCGCCGAACCGACCGCCAAATTGGCCAAAAATTGGGTATTTTTAGGGTAAATTCCATAGTTTCACCGGAAGTTTTGATGGGAGATTTTTTGGGGGAGGGAAGCTTCTAAAATTTGGCGGACGACTCCAGAAATGTGATGGGGAGTACCCCCCTCCAACTCCCCCAAAATTCCGACCTCAATTTTAAAAAATGGCATAAAAACGCAAAATTTTCTGTATTTTAACGCTTTTTTAGTCAAAACAAGACTTGTTTTTATCGTTTTAGGCGTTTTCACACGGTTTTAAAACGATTCTAAACCAGAAATTGAGGAAAATTTATCAAAAAATGACCATTTTTGGAAAAATTTAGCTAACATTTGGTCCCAAAAAGTGCTGGGGGGGTTCGGGGGGTTACCAAAAGTGGGGGAGAAAAAATCAAAACATCTGGGAGGGGGGAAATTTGGTCGAAAGTTTTGGGGGCGGGGGTACCCCCCCAACCCCCCCCCCCCTGGTGAAGGTGAAACTATGGTAAATTCTGAAAAATTTTTCAAAAAAGCACAAATTTTTGGCTTAAAGTGTTTATCATTGCGAGAAATACACGTTTTTAATGGTTTTATGGACTTTCTGGCTCAATATTGACCTTATTTTAGACTTAGAAACATCAATCAATCAATTCAGTTTATTTTGGTCATAGCACAAGACACGTACATACATGACACAAAGACCAAAATGGGATTCGAGCAAGTGCTCGATCCCCTACAGCAAGTTACGTTACATAATTGTCCTAATGCAAATAACGTTTACATTAACTATATACAATACAGACATTATACAATTCCATATTGGTCAGCCAATAATAATAATAATGTATGCGTACGTATATACATAACTGAAAATCACAACTCGTCAGCGAAAACACTTCACACACACACACACACACATATATATATATATACGTAACTTACTCCTTAACGTCATACTTAAGAAATTCTGAAAAATTCATTTTCTCAATCGTATTTTTAAAAATGAAAGTATTGGCGGATTGTACAACACTCCTCGGAAGGCTGTTCCATACAGGAATAACGCGGTTACTAAAAAAATGTTTAGTACATTCTAGCCTGGCACGCTGAGATCTCAATTTTAGACAGTTTCCTCTGGTGCCAGCATCCAAAGCAAAAGAAAAGAAGCTTGCAGAATCCACCCTATCTACCTCAAAAATAATTTTGTAAGCTTGGACTAGATCTGCTCTCAGTCTCCTAAGTTCTAAAGTTTCTAGTCCGGTTTCTTTAATCCTGCTCGCGAAGTTTAAGTCTTTCAAAGCGGGAATTCTTTTTGTAAATCGCCTTTGGACCGTTTCAATTTTCCTTATGTCACCCATCAAATACGGCGACCAAACACATGAATTGAACTCCAAAATAGGCCTAACATAAGTCTTAAACATAGCAACTAAAAATTTGGTTTCTCTACAGCAGAAGCTTCTGAAGATGAGGGCAATTTTTTGATAGGCTTTAGCACAAATTTTATCACAATGAATTGAAAATTTAAGGTCTTCGGAAATAAATACACCGAGATCTTTTACCAGGCTAACTTTCGGAATTTTTGTACCACTTACAGATAAATCATCTTGCAATAAGGGCCCTCCCATCTCAAAAAGCATACTTTTGCTGAATGCAATGGAGAGCTGATTTTCGGTGGCCCAATTAAAAACATTTGCACAATCCAGTTTAAAATCCTCAAAATCATCCAATGTAGATCCCGCTAGTGACAGTTTTGTATCATCAGCAAAAATTTTGGAGTCACAAAAAGACAGAGAATCAGGTAGATCATTTATATACATAACAAATAAAATAGGCCCAAGCACACTCCCCTGCGGTACTCCACTTAAGACCTCCCCCCTGTCCGACAAAGTATCATTAACTCTACATACTGGCATCGTTCACACAAAAAGGCCTGAATCCAATTAAAAGCGCGGCCCCTGACCCCAAAAGAATCAACTTTACTTAGAAGTTTTACATGAGAGACTGAGTCAAAGGCTTTGCTTATGTCTAAGTAAACAGCTTTTACTCCATTTTTAAGATTCCTAGCGTCCGTCCATAATTTTAAACATTCCAGAAGCTGGGTTTGTGTGGACCGATTTGACATGAATCCATGCTGGTGCTTTGAAATCAGACCATTTCGGAGAAGGTGATCAAGTAGATACTTCTTAATTACCTTCTCCATTACCTTGCAACAAATACTAGTAAGCGATACAGGGCGATAATTAACAGGATCCGTTCTCGACCCTTTTCCTTTAAATATCGGTATGACGTGAGCAACAGACCAGTCATCGGGCAAAACCCCTTCGTCGAATGACTGTTGAAATATTATTTGCAAAGGAATACATAACTGGGTTTTAAAAAGTTTAAGAAACTGGGAGGGCAGTTTATCGGGACCAGATGCTGACTTGAATTTAATGGAGTTAATTGCGTCCATAATATCCTTACGCGTAAATCTAATGTTCTCAAATTCAAAATCAAAAGTTTTAGCTACTGGGGTAATAGAAACACCATTGTCCCGAACAAATACCGACTGAAACTGATCATTTAAGAATTCTTGCCTTGTCATACGCATCTACTGCGGACGAGTCCCCTTTAGTTAGAACAGAAATGCGATCAGGCGAAGACAGCTTTTGTTTTACGTAGTTGAAAAATTTGCTGTTGGAAGGTTCCGTCAGAAACTTGATTCACACGACCTGTAAAATTTTGCTATAGCCTCGTCACACTGAAGCACCGCCCTTCGGTAACTGTTTCCGTCCAAAACATCTCCAGTGCGTTTAAATTTTTTGAACAAAGTTCTTTTCTTATACAAAAGCCGTCTGATATGCCGTGGAAACCTAAGCTTTCCTCCCCTCTTAATTAGCTTTTTAGAAACATGTTCCTCAATCAACATCAAGCATACATTTTTAAATACTTCCCACTTTTCATTAACTCGTCAGGGAGTTTTGGAACAAAAATGGGCCAATTTATCATTTCCAATTTCACTAATACCTCCTGTAAAATCAGCCCTATCCCAACATAAAAACTCACACGTACTATCTATTGGCTCCACAATATTCACATTGGTGGAAAAATTTACAGTACAATGGTCACTGTTGGCTACTGGAGGCTGAAT
>JASAND010001979.1:0-33645 GCA_030248195.1 Trissonchulus latispiculum | reverse complement strand
GTTTGTGAAGCAGTTAAAATCTTTAGGATTTATTCCTAAACGATGTTGGAAATCTCGTAAAAATTGGCCGCTAGATGTTTACCGAGCTGTTGCTGGCACCCTAGACCTGATAAAGAAAGGTGAAACTCTTGGTTTGGAACAACGTGATATCAGCTCTGCCAAACATTACGCAGCCAATATTGATTGTTCCTTGGAAATTGACGTCACTGCTGATGATGTGCATTACGAGACAGTGGACCTAGACCTGCTTGACAAGAGCTCCTTTTCAGAAGACGACAACAAGATTCTTCGTGCTCTTGCCGAAGCCAGAAGCCGCGCTCGTCGGAGATTAATTGTGGGGCTGAAGCAAAAAGCTCTCCATCGCGCTAGCATCCTGTACAAGTATCCAACTCAGCTGAAGTCTCGGCTCGAGGTCAAATTCCCGGACCTTGGAAAAGCAGTTGAAGATTATGTCCACAGCCTTGGTGTTGGACTGGACAGGTACACATATTAATTGGTACAGTTACTTTCTAAATAATGAATCGTGTGCTGAACGAGGAAGATAGATAGTTCCTAGTTCTTTTATTAGTAATTTTTAGTTTACCTGTGGACAATATGTGTATCCAAGCAACTTTAAAGCAGTTTGGCTTAATCTTGCCAATTTGGCCCTGACATTTCTTTAGTGGGGGGGGGGGGTGGGGGGACCGCACTTTTCGATTCCCCCTCCACTTTTCGGAGCCCCCCCCCTCCAATTTCGCCCCACCACTTTTCGGCAAGCCCCCACCCACTTTTTGGGGGTCGCCCAAAAGTGTCAAAAAATTAGATTTTTGAGGTCAAATTTTCAAAAATTTTCTCAATTTTTAGCCAATGTATGGGCTTATAGGCTCATTTTAAGCTTAAAAACAGCGATTTTATGCGTTTTTAGCTTAAAATGCTAATTTTTCGCTAAAAATTTCGGTATATTTTTATCTTTGGCTCTCGCCCCGCCCCACTCCCCCCCCCCCACTTTCAAAACCCTAAAAACATGCCAGTGGCCAGTTTCCCTTCTCCGTGTGCATTCTCAGCAGGTTGTTCGTTTAAAACCTGACACTTGTAAACTTAACATGAAATTATATAGATAAATTCTGATTCTTTAGATTATACTTCTGCAAAGAGTACCAGTTAGCGTTCATAAGTTTTTATCTGGGTTTTTAAGGTAGCTGAACCGGAGTGACAAACTCTTTCTACACTAGATTATATCTTTAATTCTTTTATTTTAAGGTGGAGACGCACAGGAGCACACTGTCTAAGTGAAGGCCAAATCCGTGGTGCGGGAAAACGGTGCACTTGGTCTATGGTCCAGTCTTTCATGTCTGACTACACTAAAACCCCAATTAGCTATGGCACTGCTGTGCAGTTTTGCATGGCTCGATTTGCAAACCGAAGGTCGTCAGTTCGATATCGTAATCAAGCCAACGTCACCCATCGACGTCTTCGAAAAGGCTTCAATATCAAGGTAAATATCTGAGCAGAATAATTTCCAGTTTGTTTTGTGGTGTGTTGTTCCAATTAATCCAGATCCATATGCATAATATATCTACCTTTTACCATTGAGGGTCGACTAAATAAAGACTCCCTTTCTGTGTACGCAGTATGGCTGTACTAAGTCCAGACTCTGATTAGCGTTATTATAAGTTAGGTTGCGTTATGATGGACTTTGTGTTTATTTAGATGAACGTGGACCATCACTACAGTGCCGCCCACTATCAGATTTTCAATGTTATTCAGCTGAGGGATCCAAACCGTGTTGTTGTGGTGAACAGGTTAGTAAAACGTCAATACCGTGTATACTAGTATCCTGCCACTGGTGTAGCCGAAGTCCGAGGACAAGGAATTGAAGCGAGGGCGAGGGGTCAAACTTACTAAAAATGTGCTGAAATATTGAAAATGTTTATTGTTATTATTATTGTAATTATTATTATTATTAAAAATACTGTGTACTCGAATTTTGTGCCTGCCTCGAGCTTTAGAACACATCATAACGTGCGGATTTCTTCCACGTGCTGGATTTAATTTGCGGGGGGGGTCAGCCAGAGAACAGACCATGCGTTACTCTGATAACAGAGGTTGCCTAGTGGCATGCTGTTATCATTATGTACTCTTGATTTGTTAAATGTTTAAATGTTGCTATGCAATTCTCACACTCTAAGAATTTGTTTGAATAGCTTGAATAGTTTGAATAGAATTACATTTTAGGGATGACATGGCCCAATTCGAGCTGAACAGTGCAAAGGGGCATAATGGTCTCTCAAGCCTGCACTTTGGTCAGAGGTCTGGACTGACAACATATACTGACTATAATCCATCGAAGCAGAAGCATCTGCAGCTGGGGACTCATTTTTTTTATCTTGGCGAAGACCGCCGTAATGGTATTTGCGCTGCAGTTGTCAAAGCTCCTGGAGTGTTGCACTTTAAGGTACTGTTAATTGCAGTTATCTTAAATTGATAGAGAAAACTAATTATATATTGCATTCTTAAAGATATCAATTTTTTCAAATTTCAAAACGTCAGTAATTCCATGGTTGTCTGGTTGGTGACATTTACAGAATAAGTTGGCTAGTATATGGTGTGACATTCAGGACTAGTAGATGAGGCCAAGCGTACATACAAATACATAAGAGTACGACTAGTCGTCATGCACCATATATTAAAATCTCGCTACATCCTCTGTATGCTATCGGCTGACCCCCCCCCCAAACCAGTCCCCCCTTCCCCTTATCAAAGCAAATTCGCACGCTGAAGACTGCAACAGACGCACTTTGAACCAAGTGACTAGTTGTGTCTTAGACTTTAAGCGCGCAAGAATAGCTGGCGAATTTGCGTTGATACGGGGGTCTAAATTTATGGGAGGTCAGCCACATTGGATGTAGCGAGCTCATAATACACTATAATAGACTGGACTATAACAGATGCTTGTCATACTCTCATGTATTATGTAGTCTTGGTGAGGCGTAAGTAAACCAAACGTCACTCTGCTTCTGCTGATAAGACCCAGTATTCTTTTGAAAATCGTAGCTATTAATGTTTCAGGACGCTGTCCAACACTTCGAAGACCTAAGAATGCTGCGCCAAACAGTGCCCGAAATCGGAGATCGGTATAGGTCGAAGGATGGTAGAAAGGTTTTGGTCAGCTGTCATCGCAGAGACGGCGCCGTATGTAGTAATTACAATTTTCTCGTAAATGTGTGATTTAAGATTGGTAGCGGTATTCTGTCTTTTTCACCGGTTTAGTTCACAGACTATTTATGTTTATTTCCAGTTCAAAATACTTTTATTTCTATGTAAGCTACTAACTGTTTCGGGACTAGCCGGTTAATGGTGATGACGGGTGCTTGGGTACTTTAATATCCGGATAAGGATGACTAAATAAGCAAAGGCGGATGTTGGAAAAGCTAAGCTCAAAAATGTTGTCAAAGTGAAAATTTGCATTTTCTCAATCAGTTTATATCCCTGTCCATTCTGTGCCAAATACGTAAACAGAGCTTGCGTAATTCGTTAAATATTGATTTTAGGTTGACGAATCTCCGTTTAACTTTGGTCCACGGGTTATGTTGGCCGTTGAACACTTTTTGGAAGAGCAGCTATGCACCCTTCTCACAGTTCGTGCTTCAGGATGTAAGGTTCATTTCTATCTGTCCTTTCTTCCTTTACTTTATTATGATTGTATGCTTGAATTATGTTGTAAAAAGTTCGAAATCGACCAGAGAACTTGACTCGAGAACTCGAGAACTTTTTCAGCGTGACTTTCAATGCGACTTTCGCATCTCGAAAACTTCCAGCGTAGTTTAGCTACTAGGCTCGAGAACTCGAGAACATTTTTATGAAACTGGCCCCTGTTCTTTAATCCTCCTAGATTGTACCATGAGCATCAGTTACCGTGATTTTCGCAAAATTAACACATAGTATTAGTCTGCATTTTTAAAAACCTTCAACAAGAAATTCCTTTTTTGAAAAAATTAAAAAATGGTGAATTGTTTATATTAAAAATGACAGCTTTAACTAAAAGTTTTGGCGAAGCCTTTTTAAACCTTCCTGTTTAATACTATTTTTTGCAACCAGTGAGCTTACCATTTGGTCAATTTTTCCTTTCTCATTCACCCTCGGCGGTAGAGTTTGCCCGGTTTGGTGGGTTGGACCTCCCCATGTGTTAGCCTATGGGTCGAGCTTGGGGGATTTCCCAAGAAGATTTTGAGGACTAAAGTACCTGGATAGAAAGTTTTGTAAGGCTTGTACCTCAGCGTAAATTTTTGGTTAAAGTTAGTCCTAATTTATTCATAATTTGCAATTTCTTCTAAATTTGCAACCAGAATCTATAGTTTTACTGCAAAAACTATTATTTTCACTTAACTGCTGGTCATTTAGCTATTTTCTCCTTATCTTCTGACCACGATAGCTGTTGGGCTTGTACCTTATCCAGCCGGGGGGGGGGAGTTGTACCCTTAAACCCTCCATGCAAACTATACAAGGACTTATCTGCCCTGCCGCTTCTTCTGCACAGGTTCGTTGACAGGGAACGCATCCGTAATCCCTTGTTTTCACTAAGTTGAACATTAATGCAATAGCAATTCGCTTATTTTTAAGCCCATTGTGGGGCAATTCAATAGTAATTCATTTATTGTCTACTGAAGAGCATGAAGCCGTAGATCAACAAATCTTTATTTTATTGTTTTAGCTAGCAACTTGAACGAGGCTGAACGCGTGAACAGCTGTATTTATCAAGGCCACTCAGGTGTTGTAATTCCCAGCACCTTATATGGCCCAGTTCCTGCAAATGTGGACTGGCAGGCTGACCCGAAATACGGAGAAATTGTGAAGAAGAACATGAAATTGGCAATCGATGCCTATATTGAGTCAGTTTCTGGCACTCGCTGTGCCGGAAAGCCTATCCACTTTCTCCCTTCCGGATCAGATGCGGAGACGGAATCAATTGCCAAGGCCTGCCGGCATTTCTTCTCGTCTAAGAATAAGTCTGTGCAGGCGTGCATGAATGCACTGAGGGCTGCAGAAAAATCAGATCCCGAGCTTTCGAAAATCCGGTTTTCAGAGACGCTCGAGAAAATTCTGGTTGTGATGGAAAACCACACTGTGGTTGGTGGAAAAGGTAATCGCCATCACTTTATGTTGTACTGCTGCTTGAAACCTGATTGTCCCCATCCCATCTGCAGCAGCTCTGAATCCAGAGAGCGTTTTCAGGCTGATCCACCCCGGTGGTTTGATGGCGGCCCTCTTGTCAGTGAATTTCCCTACCCTGTCCCAGATCCGGACAGACCTTGGGGAAGCAGCAATTGCCGCACCTGTGGTCCGTTCTGTGGCGGTCACTACATGACTCCAGAGAAGGCGTTAGAACATCAGCATCTTGCTCTTCGCAGTCCACCTTCAGTAGTCCTGGCCGCATTTGTGGCCAAACACAAGTCTCTGGAGGTTGATGAGGAGACTATTTTGAAACTGGCAAAGGAAAATCTGTTGAAACCCGATGAAGTTCGTTTCTGGTTGGATGAGAAAAGAATGATGGCAGAAGCCGCCAAATCTCACGTCAAGGAAGGCACCCTTCCTCGGAATCAGCGGCGGAAACCAAAAAAGCCAACCACTGGCGTATCCAGAGAACAGGAAATCGCTCTGAGTGCTCTGGAATTTGATGGTTAGTGTCGTCAGTATATCCGAAACTTGATCTGTTTTACATTCAGATTTTTACAGTAGTACTGTAAATTAGTAAGTTAATTAGTTCAAGTACACATGTTTTAGTTCTCCCTAATCGTTCTCGCAGTTTCACTGATTTTATATTTCACTAACGGTTTCTCTACTTCTGTATGTAATTAATGTTCGTTCTTCTATAGAGTCTGATTCTGCGAGTATGGGCGGGGTCAGCGATGACAGCTCTTCATCGTCAGACGAAAGCTATTTTAGCGACGATGACTGTGCAGTGACTGGATGTGAAAGTGAGTTGGTTTAGCTTCTTTTTTGGGAGCAATTAGAGACACCACTAACCAGTAAAATTCGTGTTATCGTTGTTATCCTTCTCTGTGCCCCTGTCTTGATATCGAGGGGAAATATAAATACAAGGAACATATAGGAAGGAAGCAATATTACGCAGATATGAATGAGGGATGGGTTACAGACGTTGTTTGCCGTGGATCCGATCTGTCCTTGTGAACTGTCTTATTGTTTAGTAAGTATTTTTTCAGTGTCAGCCTGCTCCACCTGCGATGAAGATGATTGCGCTGCGCCCTTTGATAAACGTCCTGGTCCTGCCCGGGCTGCTCAGGCTGATAGAGCTTCGGCCGTACCAGCTGAAACTGAATGCGTCCCTCCTGCTCCTGGCAGCAGTCAGGATGATGCGGGCGTTGAATCCCCTGCTGGAAGTGAGCTGGCTGGTGTTTCCTCATTTTCCGCCTCCTTGGATTCCAGTCGGCGAGATATCTGTCCTAGCCCTGAACTCTCCGTTTCATCCTATGATCCGAAAGCCTATTCTCGTAATTTTGCTTTATTTCTTCTGCGTGTTTGCTCAGATAATTAAGTTATAGTGTTAGGTGCTTGTTTTTTGTTGTCTAAATTTGATTATCAGTAAACTTATAAATTAGAAGACGTATAAATCCTTACGAAAAATTTGATTATAACCATGCACTTAATACGCGTGATTTAATGATCAACTAAAATTTAGTTGATTACTACATAATTAAAACTAGGAGATTTCTTGGGTTCCTTCCAATTAAGTTATGGTAAATCTACTTATCTACAATGTTAAAAACGTGTCAATTTTTAATTATAATATTTTGTTCAATTTTTAACTGCTGATTCCTATAATTTCTTTACTTCCGATTAACAATATAACTGGGTTGCTGCGGTAACTTAATCATAGCAATTTCGCTGATCTTTAGTACTGCCTCAATCCGGAACAGTAAAATGCGTACAGTAAGTGTGACTACAACTTTTAGTTCGTTTCCTATTATCCGAGGACATTGGTAATTGTTTATTTGTAGACCAAGGTTCAGCTAATGGAGATCCAATTCTGCGGCCTCTACAGATCCGCTTGACCAAGCTGCCAGCTGGGGGGCCCAGTATAGCAATGACTGGTGCTCCCGTGGAAGTCCACAGTAACCTGGGCGGTCGATCCACTCGCCAAGGCGAACAAGCCAAGTCCAGTTTTCCTTCTGATTCCGACTCCAGTAACTATTTTAATGATTTCTTGTGTTCCATTAGTCTAGTTTATAATTTAAATCCAAGCTGGCGACAGATGTGACATTACCATAATTATGCATGGCTTTTGACGTGTTTAATTTTTTTATAAAAATCCTTAATCTTGCAGAAGTAATAATTTAATTACAATTTGGTATTCATGTTGTGTTGTATTCATACATGAACAAGGATCGGATCCTGTGGGGGGGCTTGTACCATGAACTAAAATTTTAAGGGAGCTTGCAGAATAAATGTTTTTAATTTTCGGCAAAATCAACGCTAATTTTATTAAAATTTGCAATAAAATCTTCAATTTTTAGAACACATTGCAACATTTGCCCGATCTTTATAAAAATTAAATATTTAGCTAATAAATTCCGGAGCCGCCGCCAGAGATTTTTTAAAATTTTAGTGTAAAAACTAATTTTGTTCGACTACTTTTGCTTTACCCTTGGCCAATTTTTTGTTAGCCCTTGTCCCCGTCGGCGGCAGGGCTTGTACCGTCCAGGTTAAGGGGGGGGGCGGACCCCCCCCCAGAACCCCCCCACCCCCCGAGACAACCTATGGTTTTATTCTTTCTGCGAGTTAAATTATGGATAATTTAACTGCTTTTTCTGATTTTATTATTGAATAAGCTGTGTACAGTATATTCATTTTTTGGACCAAGTCTTCGCAAAATCGGTTTTAACGGAACTGTTGCTTGTGGTTTTAGGTGACGATGAGCTGTTGCGGAACCTGCGTGATAAACTCGGTCGGGCTACCTGCCCGCACTGTTTGTTGGAACTGAACGCCCACGATAAGCACCAGGTGGTCGTCTGTCGCGAATGTGCGAGGGAGAAGAAAGGGGACGGCTCCAAGTGGTGTGGGAGGCCTGTCCTGCGATATCACATTGGATGCCTGCAAGTTCCAATTGCTGTCAAAGCCAGCATCCGCTCGGGACTTGTCGGTGTCTTATGTCCCGTCCATTCTACAGACCGGTCCAGAACTGTATCCACCAAGTATCGGCGTGACCAGGCTTCTGCTTCGAGATCCCGTTGCTATAAGCGGAAGTCATCTACGTATGTAACAAATTTTTAGTGATTTCATTTCATCAAATTTAATGTTGTTTATAATTGTGAGATGAAGGGCAATTCGGTGAACAGAATTTCCTAGGGCCTTTTCAAGAAAGAGTAGAGTAGAGTAGAGTAGAGTTAAAAATAGATGTTTTAACTCGCTTTAACTCCACTCATGCTTGGGTTTTCCTCTTTTAACTCTTTCATGAAAAGGATCGAGTTAATTTTAACTCTACTCTACCCTTTCTTGAAAAGGCCCCTAGTTGTTTTCGCCTTATAATGAATTCAGGTTTCTTAGTTCGTAAGTATAAAACCGCATGTGACCCCATTTTTATATTTTAGTGTTGTCGAAGGTGTACCACGGAAGAAACGTGGAACTGGCCGTCCTTCAAAGATGGTAACATTGGTGACAGATGCCCCTGGTGAACAGGCTGTCCCAGGGCAAGGCGCCCAGTCTCTCCAGTTGCCAGATGCCCCTGGTGAACAGGCTGTCCCAGGGCAAGGCGCCCAATCTCTCCAGTCGCCAGACGCCCCTGGTGAACAGGCTGTCCCAGGGCAAGGCGCCCAATCTCTCCAGTCGCCAGACGCCCCTGGTGAACAGGCTGTCCCAGGGCAAGGCGCCCAATCTCTCCAGTCGCCAGACGCCCCTGGTGAACAGGCTGTCCCAGGGCAAGGCGCCCAGTCTCTCCAGTCGCCAGATGCCCCTGGTGAACAGACTGTCCCAGGGCAAGTCGCCCAATCTCTCCAGTCGCGGCAAGCAACAGTTGATGTTCAGTCCCGTGAACTCGGTCTGGAACCTTTTGCCGCACATGTTGAAGGCTTTACTTCAGATTCCGAGTCAGCGGCGCCACCCTGCGTTAAAGAATCTTTCCTCAGTCAGTAAATGTGACATTGTCTGTGTTGTTCCTTTAATGATGTAAATGTTCGAAAAAGATTTTTTTGGAGGAATTTCTCGATTCATGTTATTTTAGGAAATGTTTATGTGCAACTTCCCACTGTTGCGCTCAAACAAAAACAGTGTCTTTGTATAATTGCAGGCCTTAGAACCAAAAGTTAATTAGAACCAAAAGTTGTTTACAGATTTTACGAATAAATTAGCAATACAAGGGGAAAAGGAAAAATGGAAAAGTTTCCAGGAGAAAAGTAGTTAAGCATTATTGCAGATTCCCAGTAAATGTCCTTGTTTACACATGTATTTTTTGTTTTCTGAGTGTCATCGACTGTTTTTTCTGTGCGCGTTATTTGTTTAAGATTGGTATTTTGATCATTATGTTGTTTTTGCAGATGTTGTGCATTACGTCTTCAGTTTCGTCTTAGTTTTTAGTTTCTGTCTTAAAATAAACCTTAAAAAAGGTCAAAAAAGTGAAACTGCTATTTTCTAAACTCAAATAGAACCTAGGAAAAGTGCTAAATTCTAAATTTTTTTATTAATACTGCACTTCATCTTTAATGTGTGTGATTTGTCGACAAGTTTCAGTGCTTTACGAACAGTTGATTTGTGAATTCAATTGAAGTCAGTTTGTCCTGTACAGTTATCCCGTTGATCATAATTAGCTTTTTGTGGTATTCACTATCAGTAGATAGCTTTTGGTGTTGCGTTTTGCGGTTTTTCTGACGACTAGTTGTTCATAACTGAATCGTAAAAATTGGCTCCAAGGTTTCTGCATTTTTGCCATTCTTATATTTCGTGTTACACCATTTTTAGGTTGCAGGCGTCTGTTTCCAAATCGTGACTGTACTGTAGTGACAGTCACCAAACCTGCTACTTATAATTTTCAAAAGTTCACAGTTATCTAACGCTTTGTCGGTACCTTATTAATGAATGTTTTGTTTCGTGTTTTGAGATTTCGTTATAGTTTTCATCAAGTTGTTTTTAGCTACACGTTTCGCCGGTTTCGCCTTAATGACTGTATGACTTTATTCATAATGGGCAGTAAATTGGTATTTTCGAATGATGTCCATAAAAATTTCTGTATTTTCAGTTTTAATTTCAGGTTTTCATTGTATCAGCGTCATTTCCTTTGAAAGCAATTTGGTTTTCCGTCATTGAAGTTTAGCTTAAAACTTTCTACAATCTTCAGTTACGCTTATTGAAACATGAATTTACCGTAAATGCGGCTGTCTTTTGCTAAACTTAGCGATCGATCAAATTGTTTAATTGTTAGTTGTACTCTCTGACCATTGATCAATTTGTGGTTACGTATGCAACTGTTTGACAATGTGGTTCGCGAGTATTGAATTTTTGGTATTTGCCTTAAGTGCACTTTTCTGTTCTTTATTTTGTTGCGATTCGTTAAATAAAGCTGTTTTGTATTAGGTTAGGTAGGGTTAGTTAGGGTTGTTCCGATGAGAAATTGACCAAGCCCGGGCCGCACCATTAGTCCCAGACTCGTAAACTGAGCCTGGCAGTCACCATGAGCCAGGCCGGCCCTGTGAGCCGGAGAGGCCCGGAAGACCGGTGGGCGCGGGCTCTAAAACCGGGCCGGGCCCAACACAAAATTTTTCGGGCCCGGCGCAGGCCGCTACATACAAGAAACCAGGAAATACCAGACCATTTGGTGGCTTTGCAGAAGCCGAGTGGTGTTACGACCGGCTAATTTTTGAGCTAGATTTCTTCTGAAATATCCATATGTACATAAGCTTATCTTCGAATTGTAATTAACGATTGTCCAAATATTAAGAAGTAGAGTGGAATTACAGGATTTTGCTTACCTTAACTCACTATTTATATTAATGTTAACCTTTAGTTAAAGTGCGCAGTGTTTAGGTAAAACGTGTAGAGCGGTATTTTAAATGCACAGCACTACTACATCTATTTTACTTGAAGGTTTGTCTCGAACACATGTGGCGGTATACCACCCGATTAGAAAAGTCCATCCCGGGTGTAGTCCAATGCGGGCTGACAGTCCGATCCGGATGGACCAAGTCCTAGCTGGGTAGCCAGTGTCCATCGCCAGTAGCCAAAGTCTGGACCGGGCGGCCAAAGTCTGGACCGGGCGGCCAAAATCCGGACCGGGCGGCCAAAGTCTGCACCGGGCGGCCAAAATCCGGACCGGGCGGCCAAAGTCTGCACCGGGCGGCCAAAATCCGGACCGGGTGGCCAAAGTCTGTACCGGATGGCCAAAGTCCGGACTGGGTGGCCAAAGTCTCCTCCCAGTAGCCGAGTCACACTCAAGTAGCCAAAGTCCTATGTGGGTGGCTCAAGTCACGGTTGGTCAGCACAAAGTCCGGGACCACTGACCACCTAGGGAACTGGGTAGGCCAAGTCACGGTCGGCCAGCACAAAGTCCGGGACCAGTGACCACCTAGGGAACTGGGTAGGCCAAGTCACGGTCGGCCAGCACAGAGTCCGGGACCAGTGACCACCTAGGGAACTGGTTGGCCGTGCTCCTGTGACATCTGTCTGCACAGTGTGATCAAACTCTTTTGATAGACGCACAAAACAGCACCTGGACTCTGGTTTTGCCCCCCTAATGCGATAGTGATAAGTTTAAGGGCAAAATGCTTACAAATTCTTATTAGTTATCCACCCGAACGCGTAGGTGAGGAATTTGAGCACTGCCGCGAATACATACAGGTTAAAGTACTAGATAATTCTACCATATATCGTACGACGCCTGCCGGTGTACTGGTTAGGACGAACTATACCGAGGTAATTGTTGCAAGATCGCCCTCGCTAAATCACGTGGCCGAAGGTGAAAGAGTACCTGTTCCAGAAACTGGAACTCTCTGGTTCGAACACGGTAGATATCTACACCTGATTATCGGTAATACCATTTTAACTAGCACGTTAGGCATCGCTAAGACCACAGTAACCACTTCTGATTTGAGAGAAACGATTGTTCCTGCTCCTCTGGGGCGGATCCCATTGCATTTTACTGAACTTTCAACGGCAGAGTATGAGAACGAGCAAGCAAAAAATTTAATTCAGAATCAAGTCAAAAATTACGTGCATTTACCTCTAATTCCGTTGGAGCTCAAACACGGCTTAATGGTAGTCATTGTTATAGTATTATTAGGCTGTTTCATTATCTGGTGGATTACCCCCTGTGGTAGAAAATTCAGGGCCAAAATTAGGAACCGTAAGTCTCCGTCTCCTCGACCCAACAGGCCCGCTATTTCGGCGCCTATTGAGAATCAAAAACTGCAAGAAAATCTATTTAGTGATAATGAAGAAGAGGTACCGATTGAATTAGGCAATCTCTCAGTCAAGAGTGACCCGATGCCTTATCGACCTCGAGAAAGTCTCGAAACTACATTCGCTGAGCGCAATCGTAAGTCCATGGCCAACCGATGCCACGCAACCACTCATTATAAGCCGATTTCAAGAGACACTTCATACGCCTCATCTATGTCCGACTACGGACAGGATCCCTTGGATATTAGCTCTCGACCTCTGACCGATGATAGTCAGGAAAGTCAACCCTCACCGCTCATAGATCTAGGGTGTGATCATAAGGGAAAAGGGAATAGGATTGTGCGGTTCTCACGACAGGTAGCTATCGAAGGATCTGAGGAAGAGGATTCAGCAGCATCTCCTCACGCACACGCGGATGCCGCTACTAGTCCTTTTAAGCGGAACGTAAGACCTGTCAGTCCTGAGTCTGATGGATCGGGGCCACAGACACGACTGTCCACTCGAGGTTCTGGAAGAATGGTGAATGCCCACTCAGTCTTAATGGTTAGGACTATACCACTTATGATTAGTTTGTTATTGGTAGGACAGCCAGTCAACGCTCTATTTGACACCGAATTCTTGCTGTCGATAGTGTCTCAGAATTTGGTTAATAGACTAGGTTTGACCACTACGCCTGTTGAAACTTTGGGGTCTCTGCGCACCGCAAATGGAGGAAAGTGTCAAATTTTGGGTTACGTAAAAATTCCTATAATTTTTGCTGGGGCTGAAAAACGTTTACCCGTGCATAACTGGAAATTTCTGGTGGTAGAGAAATTGACCACCGATTGCATTTTGGGATCCGATTTTATGGTAACCTTTCCGGGAGAAATCTCCTTAAATTTTGGTCAGCACACTATAACCTGGCCCGCTTCAGATGGTACGCGCGTAACCTTGCCGCTTATGATACCAGCTAAGCCTAGGAAGAACGAAGTTTTTCAGATAGGTATGACCCAACGAGAACCATGCACTTGTTGTATGGAGGAAGTGAGTACGATGCCGCCTAGGCCATTACCCATGATCTACGTAAATCTGAAAGGGCAGCCAGTTCAAACGCTGCTAGATACTGGCGCAAATCTGAGTTTGATGAACGAAAGTTTAGTTAAATTTTTAAATTTGAAAGTACTACCTATGGACAGACCATTGCGAACCGAAGGGGTAAACGGTCAGGTTTTAAAATTTCGCGGAGCCGTCAAAGTACCTGTTGAATTCTATGATACACCGGGAATAACTGTCGAGCACACCTTTCTGGTTCCTAAGGGACTAGCTGAGGATTGCCTCATAGGAACGGATTTCTTGCACGAACACGGTGGGGATCTCACACTTAGTTTCGCGCAAGGTGAACTGAGGCTGTGTAAGCCTGAACGCCCTCCGATGGTTGCTAAGCTTATCCATTAAACGCTGATTACTCACACCGCTTACCGGGTCTCTGCGATACAGAAGGTTACCATACCAGCCTACTCAGAGGTTGCAGTGCCCGCATTAGTTGAGAGTATGGAAAAACTGAACTATGATGGTCTTTTTGAGCCAACTGAGGCTAAATTCGCGTCAGAAAACTCTAGCATTCAGGTGATGCCTGCTATGGTAAATTTGAGGCAAAGATTGATTCCTGTTCTTATGAAAAACAAGACAGGACAGGCGGTCACCATCTATGAAAATTCTACCCTAGGAAACGCAACGCCGCAGAATGAACTCCGGCGAGGCGGTAACATTCGAAACTACCGACCACTAGTCAATGAAAATGGGGAACCCGTTTGTTTGAGAAATCCTCCGAAATCTGGCGGAAATATTAGCCAAAAGCATGGTTATAGCGTCAAAACTTGTTTCACTGGCCGCTCGTGTACGCTAAGCGACTTACCAGAACTGATGCGCGAAATTTCGTTTGATCAGGAAAATTTGTGAAAAACAGAAATTGGGCAATTCCTGGGGCTCCTAAACGCGAATAGAAACTGTTTTTCTCAACACCCTTTCGACATCGGCAAATGCACTATTTTTAAAGCTCACATTAACACGGGAGATGCTAAACCACTGTACGCCACGCCCTATAGGCTCCCTGTACACTTGAGGCAGCCGCTGCTTGAGGAGCTCACCGAGATGCTGAAATATGGCTTAATCAGACCCTCCACCAGTCCTTGGAGTTCGCCTATGATCTACGTACCCAAACCGGGAGGGAAATTACGCTTGTGCGTTGATTTTAGGAGAGTTAACAAAATTAGCGACCCGGATGTGTATCCAATCCCGCGCATTGACGACATCATGACGTCACTGAAAGGGTCAAAGTTCTTTTCCACTATCGATTTGAGCAAAGGATTCAATCAGATCGAACTCGATGAGGAATCCAAAGCAAAAGCAAGTTTCAATACTTTTCACGGCCAGTTTGAATATAACGTGTTACCTTTTGGTCTAAAGTGTGCACCCGGCAATTTTCAGCGCTGCATGGAAAGAATTCTAGGTGATTTACAATGGAAAAAGTGCATTATTTACATAGACGATATTTTGATCTTTTCAAAGACTTTTGAGGAACATTTGGAAATCATGCAAGAAGTTTTTGACCGACTGCGCGCCGCTGACCTGAAAATGAATCCTGGTAAATGTCATTTTTTGAAAAAGTCCGTCACTTACTTGGGACACATTATTTCAGAGCAAGGGGTTGAACCTGTAAAGGAACGAATCCAAACAATACATGATCTAGCCGTGCCCAAAAACATCAAGGATGTAGAAAGCTTTCTAGGAATGTGCGCTTGCTATGCGAAGTTTATTAAAGGTTTTGCGCATTTAGCTGCTCCGCTATACTCTCTCAAAAAGAAGGGTGTTCGTTTTGTTTGGAACAATACGCACCAGCAATCGTTCGATCTTCTAAAAAAGAGTTTGATCGAAGCACCCGTGTTAGCGCATCCTGACCTCGCCAAAGGGTTTATTCTTTATACCGATGCTTCTGACTTAGGATTAGGTGCTGTACTGTCTCAAGAACAGGATGACGGTAAATACCAAACTGTTGCTTATGCCGCCCGATCTTTGAAAAAACATGAACGAAATTATTCCACCCACGATAAAGAGTGTTTAGCTATGAAATTTGGAATCGAGCACTTTCGCCATTACCCCTATGGTGGCCCCCCTTTTACCTTGTTCACTGATCATTCTGCCCTACGCTGGCTAATGAAGCATCCACCCCGAAATTCTCGAATAGCTCGCTGGCAAATGACGTTTTCGGAATATGACTTTGAAATCAAGCACCGCAATAATCCTCAGCTTAGGAACGCAGATGGACTCTCTAGGAATCCTTTATTCGCTGATATTGCTAAGGGACTGTTAGGTGATGAACAGGAAAATGACAGAAAATTTGTGCAAATTTATCAGGACGAGAGTGAGGAGCTAGTCGCTCACATAAATTTGATTATTATTCGTGGACAGGCCCGACGGGCCCGAGACCCTAATGTCGCTGTTGTTAACAAATTAAGAGCAAAAAGGGGACCGCCAGCCGTACGATCCAAAGTTTCGAAGATTTCGCATCCCTCTAGTTCCAGCGATTCTGATGAGGACCAAAGTCAACCGTCCCCTGAAAAACAACCGAAATTGAGGAGTGCAAGGAAAATTTCTAGCTCAGAAACAAGCGAAGATGAGCCGGACAGAAAATCAGTCTCGCGACCACGAATGCTTGATTTAGACTATCCGAGTAAAGTTTATGAAAAGCCTGTAGATGCTTCTCCAGAAGCTGGTCGTTCGAAGCGAATTGATCCGGTCACGGCTGTTTTCAGTGACGTTTTCCACCATGCCGTCCGGGACAATTCCAACGTCTCTCTAAATCCCAAATCTTGGGCCAAATTGCAAACTTTACAGCGCGAGGACCTACTTTTGACAGGCATTATCGACTATAAAACACTGGGAAACTTACCTAATAATTTTAATTTGGCTGTCAAAATTACGTCTCTGGCCGAGCAGTGCGACATGCGCGACGACGTCTTAGTTCATCTCGAGAAAATGAGAGATACTACATTAGAAGTTTTAGCTGTCCCTGAAAGTTTGCGCGACGAAGCTTTAGCCGCGTGTCATGACAGTCCGTACGCTGCGCACGGTGGTAGAAATAAGACTAGCTTCAGATTGTCCCAACATTTCTGGTGGCCTGGAATGTATGCTGATGTCAAGCGATGGGTGGAGTCCTGTCCTCGCTGTCAGAAACGAAAAGGACCTCCGAAAAATCCTAAAGCCATGCTTCGACATGCTCCTATAGCTGTCGAGCCTTTCGAGCGTGTCCACTGTGATTTGATGGACGTCAGTAAAACTTCTAAAAGCGGAATGAAACATATCTTGAGTTTCATTGATGCCTTTTCAAAATATGTGATTGCCATACCTATTAAGAACAAAACCGCCTACTCCGTTGCGCAAAGTTTTCTCGAATTTGTCATTCTGCAGTATGGCTCGCCAAAGTTGCTAATCTCAGATCAGGGCAAAGAGTTTGTTGCACAGCTAAATAAGGAAATTTGTTCGCAGGTTCAGACACGGAAACTGGAGACCACTAGATATCACCCTGCTGCAAACGGGCAGGTTGAACGCTGGCATAGACCACTGTTGGACATGCTTGCTACAGTTACTGAGAACCATTTAGAATGGGATAACATGGTTCCTTATTGTCAGTTTGCATACAACACTTCCATTAACTCTACTACTGGCGAAACAACTCATTATCTGTTACATGCCTGGGATCCTGTTCTTCCCAGTGCCACGAACGTCTCTATACCCACCGACCGAAAGTATTCTGGTTTCGACTACGTTAGGGAAGCAACGGAAGCGCTTCAACTAGCTTGGTCGTTAGCTCGCGAAAAGATTGGCGCTGCGCGAAAAATTAACGATGAAAGTTACAACAAAAATGCTGTAGAACCGAAATTTCAGGTCGGTGACTTGGTCATGATTAAGGCCTCAAATGTCGCCAAGCGTGATCAAGTTTATAAACTGTTGGATAAGAAAATTGGCCCATACCGCGTTGAGAAAATTATTGGCTGTGTTGCAGAAGTCTACCCTGCAGGCAACCGCCGTGCCAAGAGGGTCAAGGTACAGTTCAATAACATGTACCCATGTGTTGAACCTCGTGTGATTACCGCCCCCGTTCATGATCATGACGGCGAAGGTTCTGATAGCGCTGAATCACCTGCGCCTGACGAACAACCAGCTAAGAGTGTTGCAAAGTTACAGAAGGCTAACCTACCTAGGACGCCGCCTCCAGCCGATCTCCTTCCGAAAATAAGACCTCCAAGCCATTCATTCGCAAACAACCCACCCGGAGATCTAAGGTCAATCGTTCTGACACGAGCCCTGAGAAACCTCCCGTTCAGCCTAGGAAACGTGTACCCCTCTCCCCTAAACAGAAAAGTGCCGCTCCGCCAAAGGTTGTAGTTTCCTCGCAAGACTCGGCTTCCGAAACTGACAGTATTCCACAATTCGTAGGAGAAGAATCACTTTCTCCCGAAAATGATCCCATAGCATTTAATCGTAGGAACTTTTTTAATCCAGTGGATGCACGTTGGCAAGGACATATGGCCTTACTACGTGGTCTTCCCGTAGAACACCGTCTCCCCGAGATGATGAGACATACCCCCCTACATGAGCCATATGAGATAATCAACGTAGTGGGTGACGGAAACTGTTTCTATCGAGCCATCTCTCTGGCCATAACTGGCTCTGAGGATCATTGGAAAACGGTAAAGCGTGGACTATTGGAGTTTTTCTCTACTTATGAGCATAAACGCCGATTCCGGACACTTTTTACTGACCCAGAGGCCGTTAGAAATAGACTGACTAAAACCGCTGAATATGCAACCGACGATGAGTTATTTTTGACCGCTGCCTGGCTACGTACTCCAATTCAATCCTACTCTAAGTTTGGCAAGGTATGGGCATGGCAACAATTTCTGCCAGACGCTCTACTAGGTTCTAGCCAAACTTATGAACGAAATGCACTGTACTTGTATAACGAAAACAGTGATCACTTCATGGTAGTGCTTTCAGTACAAACACCTGCCGATGGGAAATGGCCTACCAGTAACAACCCCAAAATTACAATTATGGAGTTGGTATCCTCTTCCTCCTCCAACCAATCGTCTCCTGCCGACAATGCCAATAAAGGCGGCAGATCCTCTGCACCAAACGTGGAGAAACTGTTCTCTGAGAGCCCGTTGCTCTCTGGTGCTAGTCCCGTCTTTAGAAATCCCTTTAGGAAGTCCCAACGAGGAAAGTCTTCCTCGGGCCCTATGTCGGGTCGACACTCGTCTGAGCAGTAAACTTAGACGCTAAACAACCCTGTGATCTGTAACATAGAATTTATTGTAAAGATTGTAGACTTATCTATCTGCCAAATACCTTGTATGATAACATAGCTAGTGTTTAGCACTCTAATTATGTGACATATTACTGTTATAAGTTTGCATAGCTTTTCCTATAATAATTTGTCTGACCAACTTCTTTATTGCGAATTGCGAATAGTATTGTTATTTGATTAAAGAGGTCTCGGTTGCAACATCTAAACCGATGATCTAGAACTTTGAAGTGTGTTAAAGTTGCTCCATGTTGGGCATTGCCTCTGTGCATAACATCAGTACTAGAGGAGGAAATGTATTAGGTTGCCGTCTGCTCCATGATGGGCACAGTACCTCGACTCTGACATCTGTCGAAGGTAGAGGCACGTATTCGCAGAAGTTCTGGTCTTCGGGCTATAAGCCCATGTGAGGTACTCGGAATGAAGCTTCCGTAGTGGCTTCGATAACAAACGCTGCATAAAAGCTTTGGTTTAACTCATAACTAGGCAACAAAAACAGTAGAAAAACTTCATTTGATATAAACCAAAAACATGCGGTAATTTATTGTAACATAGATATCCTTCTACCTGTAGAATAGATCTCACCTTACTGTAACATAATTATACTCTCAATTATATTTAGTCTTGTACAGTGATATAGAAAAATACAAAATCCTCCTATAAAAATAGACAAAATATTTAAAATATTAAAAAATACACAAAACCATTCTTTTCTTTCTTATAATTACGTTGTTGTGTGAATCTTCTGTTAGTAATTAACTGTATTCATACCTAATCGCTTAGTTATTAATCATCTTATGTGTGTGGTGCATAATCTTAGGTAAATAGATCTTTAGTTAAGAATAAAAGTATGAAAGCTAATCCGCGATTAAGAGAATATAGAAGATTGACTTTAGTTTCTTCTGATTGCGTGTTTGTTTGGATATCGGTAGGACAAACAGCCTGAGAGAATATAAATTAGTGTGTGTGTGTGTGTGTGTGTGTGTGTGTGTGTGTGTGTGTGTGTGTGTGTGTGTGTGTGTGTTGTTCAGATCCTAGAGGAGTTCATCATGCCGCCGACTGATCTGCCTGTCCGTGATGAGTATATGGTGGAATACCAGCCGTCCTTCCCGCCGCCCAATCCTGTACTGATGAATCCTATGCCGACGCCGCCGGAACCGTCAGCGTTGTTGTACCGACTGATGGATCGTGAGATTGGACCACTTCGATAGTCTGGATCCCTGCCCCCAGGATTGATTGAGATCCAGAGGATCGCAGAAGTTTGTTGTCACCAGTCCCTTTAGGCCACAGTTGTTCCCGCCTAACCGTAGAGTTCATCTTCTGAAGGAAGGTATTCACATTGCCCAGGTGTGCACGATCCTGTGTTGTAACTGTTTTTGGAGAGTTGGTTTGTCTTACCATGGTGTTCCTTTCGTGTTTTACCCTTTAGAGGACAAGTTTCGCAAGAAGTCTAACATCATTAAGCGTTGTCTTCTTCGTGCGCTTCCTTCAGTCCGAGATCCCATTTGTCGCTGTCCTAACATTAATTGCTTGTCTGATAAGACTTGTTTCGTTGCTTGAACACAGAAGTTGGCCGCATGCCATGCGTGTACAGTGGGATGATTATCAGAATAGTTTGTTTGCTAAGATTGATTTGATCCATCCTGAATTGCCTGATACTATCGGTGATCCGTGCATGCCTATGTTGGAGGACGCTATTATGTATTTGCCCAATTTCCTAGGTTATCAATATGATCGTCTGTTGAGCATGACTGAATGATATAATGTGTGTGGAATGGTGCTCGATGTGTATACCTCTGTGTCATAATCTGTAAGAGTGTAGCTGAGATTTCCTCTCTGTGTCTACTTGTCCAGAATCCCTCTGTCTTGTCTTTAGGAATACTTGATTAGATGGCTCCGAAGCTTTCCCCCGTCATTGAATCCGAACCCGATCCTACACATGAAGATCCTACCTTGACTGTGCCTTTTAGCCTAGTTTGCCCGCTTGAGTTCCAAGGTCCCCTACGCGTGCCTAGTGAAATGCCCATTGGTCGTGTGATGCTCCCCGGCACGCTAGATGTCTACACTGATCCACGCCATCAGGAATTGTTTAAGGAAAATAACAGGGTTCATCTAGTTGATCCGCAAGTTGCGCAGGTTAGCACTTTCCTATGCCTTAATTGTTTTTGGAGAATAGGTTTGAGTTTTCATGGAGTACCAGTTCATGTTTTTCCCGTGTCCGATGAGGCCCGCCGATCCACCCATCCTGCTAAGGCCTACCTGCATGATCATGTCACTTCGTCTGGTGGAGGTATCTTCCGTTGTCCGAATGTCCGTTGTCAATCTGTCTGTGTGCTTGTTTTGCATGAATTGCAAGAATGGATGCATGGCCGTGGCACGCAAGTTTTAAGTGCTGATGTGCGCGAGGTTTTGTTCAATCTACCTTCTTTCATTTATCCATATATTCCGCGTGATGTTCTGAGTTACTGTATGCGTATGAATGGTGAACTGAATCCCTATTTCCCTAATACCTTAGGCTAAGTCTCCATTACATTTCCTCTAATTTCTATTACCAAATACTGTTCCTGTAGGAATCTCACATTAAGTTTTTCTGATACCTTTTGCAGTTCAATATGCCCGTTCCGATCCTAGCTTGGTTGAATGGTCAGGAGAAGTTTGCAGCCAATGAGACCAATGATGATCTGACCTATCTCCTCCCCAAACTCACCCCACGTCAGCGGGTGATGCGTGTGTTTGCGGATGAAGGCATTCATACGCTTCGGTACAATCCTGGTCCTGACCCCCTCATGTGGATCACTCCTCAGCAGCGAGGACCCCCTCGAGACTTGTTCCCGCCGATTCCGGAGTTGCGCAGATGCCTGCGCACCCAACGGATCTATGTCGCCCCCGGAACATCTGAGTTATTTGCTCCAGGAAAAACTGTCCGTCTGCTTGATCCGGAGGTATTGGAGGTTTGCACGTTGTTGCGCACGGATTGTTTTTGGAAGTATTCCATTTCATACCATGGAATACCCTTCAAGTTCCGCACGCTGCCAAATTCTGTTCTGTTTGAGTCATTCCCGACTAAAGTTAATTTGCAATCCTATGTTGAGCCCGCTGTCGACGTTCAGTTCCATTGCCCTAACCGCATCTGCATGTCCCCTAAGGTTATCATTTTGCATGTGAACGGCAGCTGGGGCACTATTCCGTTTCCGTACAAACTGCCTGCCTGCATTGCCCTTACTCTTCCGTACCTGCATCACATGCACCGTCATTTTCCAGAGGATCTCGTCGATCCTAAGTTTTAGTTTGTGTATATTTTATGTTCGGCGAATTTTTAGTTTCTCGGCAGAAGTTTAATGGTCTGACTTGATGATTATGCATGAGAATTTCAGAGAAAGATTGTTCGTATCACATTAAAGTTCAAAACTAAAGGTCCCGAAATGTAATTCACCTTCTGTCGGTTTGGGAGCATGAATTTTCATTTCTGTACATTGGTGTTTTTGGTTTTGCATGCCATTTCCGTATTGTTTCTGTTGCACTGCATGATAGCATGATTTCTGTTGCTATTGCCTGTCTTGTATATTGGTTCTACTGTGTTCTGTATGCTTGCTTTGCTAGTTCTTGGTTTGACCGGTCTTGACGATTCTGGGATGTCGAAGGACAAAGGAATGTTTAATTGATACGCAATTGAACCCAGTCCCCTCTATGCTCTAAACGAATTTGATCTCTCAGGGACTATTTAAACGTAGCCGTCCTACACATTAGTTTCCCCACTGCAAGAATAAACTTGGGATTAGTAATCGTTGTCCGCCCTGTGCTTGTCTGTACTAATTTTAGCTTCACTACATTGGCTGCCTACTCACCACTAACGCCACCGTCCACCTCACACGGATCACTCGTCCCTCACTAACATACTAATCTACGATTTGGTTGTTTGCTGTTTTAATTGTTTACTTTTTGCTGTTTGTTGATCAATGCATCTAAGGAGACCTTGAAGATGTCATGAGCTACTATTTTGAGAACCATACTTGGCTAGGAATCATAGTTTCATGATTACATTAGACCCAGATGATAGGTTTCATTAATCGAAAATTATGCGTTATGCAGCCGGGTATCTGGAAAATATAGAGAGCACTCAAATCGTTTGAAACTAGACTATAAGAACTGACTTTCAAGAGGACTAAACACTTAAGCAGCTTGGTGAGAAATAGTGGTCCGTTAATTTGTCAGCGAAGAGTCTCAAGATAGTTGGAGATCCGCCAACTACCTCTGTAACTGGTACTTATTTTGTTGTTCAAATGTTATAGGCTGTTTCCTAACAGTGGCTAGTTTTTTCACCTTTTTACCTGTACAGTCCAGCCGTCGATGATCGATGATGGCTCCAGAATTGCTCACTTGCCAGTGTCGCCACGCTGCATCATAGTCGCTCGGGAACTCCACTGCTGCTGGCCGTTACCGCCGCAGGCCACCCCACTCACTGCTTCCAAGTACCTATAGACTGAATGGTTTCGTTCCACAACTGAATTTCTCTATCCCACCTATCGCCGTTGTTCCCCTCTATAAGTAACTGTGTGGATTTTGCCACAGCCGTTTACCCTGACTCTGCAACCTCACCTCTACTAGACTGTCTGGTTCATGCCTCAGCTGCTCCCATTATCGTCACCTGCTACATTGCTCCTAGGATTACACACCATTGACATCGATTTGGATGACTTCTTACTGATACGTATTAGCAATGCACCAGCCTTCATCATCATCCTCGATTCTGTAAATATTCGTTAACTGTGTAGCTGTTTGTTTTGACCTTATCTATTCGGACTGTGAATGTTGCACGTCTATTTCTGCTCTTGTATTGCCTTGTTATGTTTCTCTTTCTCAATATTGCCACCGAGTAGTCAAACTCTACCCCATTTTTTGTTGTGGAGAATGTGAAGGGTAGGGTAGAGTTTAGTCAAGAGTTTAGTCGAGATATCGGATTGGGAGGTATAGAATCAACAATCGAGACTACACTGTTCGTTGACTGAATCGACGGAATGAGACTACACTGTTCGTTGACTGAATCGACGGAATGTTGGTTATTTTCGCACTGTTTGTTATTTTGCACTCTGGTTGTTGACTTTTCGCCATTTTTGCACTGTTCGTTGACTGATTGATAGATTGCTGTACATTTTTGTCTTGTTTTCTAACACACTTACGCATTTTTGTATACATTTTTGCTGCACTATTCGTTGACTGATCGATACATTCTTGTCTTGTTTTCTAACTGCAATGAGGGTCTTTTGTCTATTTTGTCTGGCTTGGTTTCCTAACTGCAATGTATGCTAACTGCAATGAATGTTTTTGTTCCTAACTGCTTTCTAACTGCAATGAGGGTTTTTGTCCATTTTTGTCTGGCCTATGGTGACGGCATTTGTCTAATTGGCATCTAAACTTTAACTGTTTGGTTTCTTAACTGTTTCTGAACTAATCCTAATCTTTTTGGTAAACTGCATGCTTTGTGTCCATAGATGCTTTGTCTCTTTGTATCCTAAGGCGCATGAACTGTTTTGGATGTGTGGACCGAAACTATTAGGCAATTTGATGAATCCTTTCAAGAATCTGAAAAACAAGGAAATTAATTTTGATTAATAGAAATGGGTCTTTGTGAAGGGATTTGAGCGATTTGGGTATGCACGATTTGCTGGGTTAATAGGGTTGTTTTTGTCAAATTCGGGACTCTAGGGGACCACCTGAAACCCCAGGTAATCCCATCAATCAAAAGAAAGGCTACCGTTTGAATGACATCAAAGAACTTCCAGGGAGGCCGCTGAGTCAGAGGGGGAATGACGTGAAATACCGTAAGACACATGCACACACACACATACGCTACATATAACACGAGGCGGGGCTTGCCTTCTACGTCACATTTTGATTGACAGGAAGGGAGTTCCCGGCCTGACGTCATAACACAATCAGTCTTGGCCCGGTAGTGATACAGTTTGGTCGGTTTGGCAGTTTTTGCCCTTGTTGCTGTGCATATTGTTGTGGCCGTTGCGCCCATCTTGTGTATCTTGGAGTCCAGAAGGGACGTGACCAGCGTTATTCAGTAGTTGCACATTATAGCCAGACTCAACACGAGATTTATTATTCAGTCTTGTCAGTCCAGCACCACTTGCTATCAACACCTACGTTATCTCGCGTCATTCTCCAGATCTCTCTCGGAGCAACTCCACGGAAGTAAGGTAATGTGAAAAGGGTTTACTCGGAATCAAATCTGATACGCTTCGCTTTTGTGAGACCAGATACTGTACTCAGCTTATAGGGACATTGTGAAATCAGTCTACTATTTCAACTATTGAAGGGAATTGGTTCAAGTTGATGTTTGTTTATTGAGTATCCAAATTTGTTGATCTTGTTCGTAGACTCGGGTGAATCTTGTAGTATTATCACGGACTGTAACATTGTGTGACCCATTCTGTTTTCCTTGCGTATGTCGTCGAGTTCTTCGTTTATAATTGAATATTTTGGTGTTAATTAAACAACCTAAAATCCAGAAAGTTTGATGTTAATTTTGCTGGCTTAACGTTGCGTCATCGAAAGCGAGATTTGATTTGTTATTAGCTGGTTGAACCATTATTTTAGTATAGTGATCTTACTTTAGAACTGGGTGGACCATTGTGTGAAAAACCAGCTATTACGGTCTGCGATTCTACCATCCTTCTAACAATCAATCATAGTATTCTTGAAGATGTGTGAAAACCTAGGCTTAAGGTGATGAGCCATCAAATGAATCATTAGCTAATTATGCCAATTAATCAGTTGAGTGTTGGATTCTTGTTGTGAACAGTCGGCCGTAGCGCCATATATTGTCATTATCTGTGCCGCCCCTTTTATGATCCATAAACTGTAAGTTACATTAAAGTTCTTTGTACGCCACAACCGCCTTTTATTGATTAGGGTAGAACTAGGGATTTACTAGTTTCGAAGGGAAGTTGCACCCGTCTAGAACCTGCATTAGATTCGCCAGTCAATTCCCGGTTTAGTTACCGGGCAGTAAACACGGGGATTGATATTTGGCGACCGTGACAGGACCACTGTCCGATTTGTCAAATTTCAAAAATTCGTTTATTTTGACAATTTTCATATATCAATAACTTTTTCATTTTTGCGAGTTGAACAAAAAGCTTTACATTTCTAAAAAGCTCTTGATCTGGAGATTCTTTTATGATACTTAGTTTTTCATAAAAACGACCTTTAATTTTTTTCGATCTTTTGAGGGTGCAACTTTGAATTTTTGAAAAATGGAAAGTTTAGGATTGGTAGCTGGGGGGTGTTGGACACCCTCCCCCCTCCCCCCCCAGGTAGTTTGAGGCGGGGAATTCAATTGGAAACTGCATAGGGTTATTGGGGCAGCCCAATAACCTATATTTACATAAAGTTTAGGTAGATTTAAGCGACCCCCCCTCCCCCCCCAAACCCCCCCAAGACGGGTATAAAATTTTCGAAATTTTTAGTTTAGGAAAATTTGTGGACGTTTTTTCCACACCCTGGTGGTAAAAATTCCTGTTTTCGGGAATATTTAACACTAGGAGACCATTGGAAGCCCACTAGAGGCAAAATTTCGGAATTTTGACCAAATTCTAAAAATAATTTTTCGACCCCCCAAAGTCATTTTTGGGTCGATTTAGGCCAAAATCTTGCTCATTCGGCCGGAAATAAATTTTTTAGGCGTTGTTTTCACGCTCAGGAATCCATTTTAGGCAATTTAAAGGCAAAATTTTGAAATTTTTTTAAAAACTTTGTGAAATTTTTTGACCCCCCCAAGCATTTTTGAGGTCAAAATCGGTTAATTTCTTGTTATTTAGGTCCTAATAAATTTTTGCAGCGTTATTTTTACGCTCAAAATGTGATTTAGGGCATTTTAAGGCCAGAATTTGAAGTTTTTAGGCCAAATTTTGACGATTTTTGACCCCCCCCCCCAATCGACTCCCAAAATTGGAAAATCGCCTAAAAATCGCGATTTTTACCAAAAATAAGTGTGAGCCTAAACGCAAATTGCGATTTTAGGCTAGAATATAACCGTATTACGTGTTTTTGGAGTATTTAGGCATTTTGACCCCCTCCCTAAAACCCCCATTTTCAATTTTTTTTTGGGATCCTAGAGGCATTTTTAGCATTTTCGAACACTCTTTTTCGCTTTTTTGAGTCGAAAACAAAAAAATCCGTTTCGTCTCATTGGTTACATTAGCCAGAAAATGCTAAAAATCGCGTCGCCCCCCTACCCCCCTCAATTTGATATATACCTATATAACGTTTTGGTCAATTTTGGTGTTTTTCGTATCTTTTTTGTGTCGATTGGAGGCTCGGTAGTAATTTTTTCGTGACGATTTGAGTAGTTGAAACTAATTTTAGCCAAAAATTAGTAACTCGGCGAGTGAAGAAAATCCTAGTGAAAATTGGGTTAACTGGGATAATATTTTCGAATCTTTGGGTTTTTTGGCGGAAATAAACCGAAATCTGGAGACAAGGCAAAGAGCTCGATTGCGTAGTGAAAGAGAAAAGAAACTGGCGGAGCTTAAAAATTTGATTACCCTATTTAAGGGTTTGAGTAATTATAATGGTCGGGATACGACCCTGACCCCTGACGAATGGATCGTCAGTTTCGAGGCCATTGCTAAGGCCAATGATGTCGAAAATGAAAAATATTATTCGATTTTGCTAGCCAAATTGGGTGAAAAAGTCATCCATCGGCTTTCCTCGTTGGGAATGCCGAGTACGTACAGAGAGCTAAAAGAGCTCTTAAAAACGCTCTATGAGCCGGTTCAACGGACAGCCGTTGAACATTCTCGCAAATTTTATGTACGTACCCAGAAAAAGGACGAGAATGTGCAAGATTTTGTGTCTGAATTGGAAATGTTGGCAAAAAAGGCCTTTCCAAACGAAAGTGACGATATGAGAGCCGTCAATATTTTCGAGCAACTTCGAAAAGGTTTGAAACCAAATCTGAAGGCAGTTGGAATTTCACTTTTGTCTGATTTGGAAAATTGGGGCCATACGATGGCCAAATTACGAAAGATCGTCACTCAATTGTCAAGACTTGAAGAGGAGTGCGATTCTGATTCAGCCGAATCGGCTAAATCAGAAAAGCCGGAAAAATCCCCCAAAAAGGAAAAGCGGTGTAAGGCGAAAGCCAAGGTTTGTACAGTTTCGACAGATTCTCACGAAAGTTCGAGTGAGCTAGATCAAAGGTTGAAAACTTTGGAGGACGAAATTAAAAAAGTGAAAATTCGTAATGCTCAGAGGGACTTGGTTTTGGAGGCCACAAAAGGCGAGTCAGCGGACTCAGAAAATTGCCAACCCTCGACTAGTGGTGCTTCTGGTGCTGTAAATGCTGTTCAAGCATCTACGGAAAAAACGGAGAAACCACCAGAAAAAGATCTAGCGGATCAACGGACGTGTTATACGTGTGGCAATCCAGGCCACATTTCCCCTCAATGTGCCTTAAATCGGCAAAATAATTTCGGCCAAAGGGGTAGAGGTAACCCTAATCGAAGAAATTTTGGAGGTCGGAACAATTTTGGTGGAAATAGGGGAAATTATAATAACCGCCAAAACTACGACGGTTATTCCAACCAAAATTCGGGAGGAGGTTGGAATAGAGGAAATCGAGGATCCTATCGCGGTCGTGGAGGCCGTAGGGGAGGCAACTCCTCTAATAATCGAAACAATCAGGGCGCAAATATTTTTGTGGATCCATCTACTGGACGCCTGTTTCAGTCGCAAGGACAAGGGCGTAACCAGAAAAATCCGACGATAAATTATTTGACCCCGGTTCAACCCGAAATGGATCCAGCTTCTCAGTTATTGCAAGCTTTACAGAGTTTTCAGCAAGCGGGGAGCATGACAAATTCCGGGGGTGCTCCTCCGCAATAAATCCATCGCCCGGAAAGCCAAGTACGTATATCCCACAGAAAAACCCGCAAATTAATTCATTGTCGGAGAAAACCCCCAATTTTTTGGAGGGCCTTTCAAAGCTTTTTCCAGACGAAAAATTTTTAAATTCAAATCAAATTTGCGCGGTTTTTAATCCTTCATATGCGGATGTAACGAGGGGTCAACGATCTCAAAATTCTCCCGAAAACCCTCGAAATTTGCTTCAGTCCCAATTGCAAAATTTCTTGCAAAATGTAGATATACGTGCTTTGGCAGAAGCTTTAACTAATGCCTGCCCCCCACCCCAAAGTCCTCGATCTCCTCCCCAGGTAAATTTTCAGCAGCAAAACCAGTTTTTGAATGCACAGAATACCCAAAATCCAAGGGTTATTCCGCTAGTTCCTATTAGTGCTGCTAGGGCAAATCAAATTCGATCTCAGTTGAATTTTTCGCAAAATTCTCGATATACGTATAACACCGGGTCACGAAATCAGAATAATTCATTCAACTACAGTCGAAGTCGATTGAATTATTCTGCAAATAGATCTTTTGCTCCACGAAACAGCTTCTATAGCAATAATTTTCGTGGAGGGGCGCCCCCAATTCGAAATCAGAATTGGCACCCCCCCGCTCAAGAAAGGAGAAATGCAGGTTTCAATGGCTACTGGTATCCCAGTAACGGTAATCAGCGATGTCCGCGAAACGTGCAGCCCCTTGCTGTGCCACGACAACCGAATTTATTTTTCGGAACAAATAATTTCAGAAATGCGCGCGGGTGGGAAAGTTACAGGTCTCCTGTGGGAAACGCTGTGACTTTCTCAAACGCAAATAGGCGCCAAAATGGGCAACAGCAAGAGGCGACGACGGATCAAACGGTACCAAGTACAAGTACAGCTGGGGTAGGTAGTCAAGGTTCATCTACAAAAAGAAGCGCGACAGTGCGAGTCCCTGATTCGGGGGACAATGTATTGGAGGCTTCAAACAGAAAAGATGAAACCTGTACCACTAATGCTGCAAAACAGTCAGATGCCTCAAATAATAAAAAGTCAAAGACGAAAAATGCAAATATGCAACCTGTGCAAGAAACAATGCCAGAAATGTCTCAAGAACAATTAGTTGCACGATTAAATCGACTTAGAACCATAGATGAGGCACCTGATACCGAGGAAAAGGCAGCGAAACATCCGATTTCCAACGTGGAGAGGGAAACTAATGTCAAATACCATCATAAAAATGACCCGAGCTCATCATCTGGTCAAATTCAGTCGAATAAAAAGGCGAAACGAGTTCAGAAACGACGTTCTCACAAGATTCCAGACCCTGATTTTCCGGGAAGATTTCTTTTTGAGTATGATTCTTCTGAAAGTTTATGTTCAGAGCAAAGTCAGTCTGAATCGTCAGATATGGAGTTGGAAGACAAAGAAGTAAATAATGTGAATTTGACTCATCAGCCAGAAAAGGCACCTCGAACGGACTTTGTAGCAAATAATCGGAACTATCTGTCTGGCGTTAGAGTTTGGAATTTGAGTGAGGAACCATTGGAATTGCATCAAGGAATGGTACTAGCTTATGCAGATGATTTAGTTACGCTCAAGAATCGTCAAGGCAAGGAATCGTTTTTACAATTGGGGGATACTTGGTTTGAAAAAGAATACGTATGTGAAGACGATTTACCTAAGTCTGTACAAGCTGAAATTTTCTCTGCAACGGTGGAAAATACGTACGTATCTCAACCTTCTACATCTAAAGCAGAGGACATGGAATCAAAAGAGCCTACGGAACAGGATTTATACGACCAATTTCTGAAGGAAGCTCAACTAAATAAATTCGAATGTTCCGATAAGGCAAAAGGTAAGTTTCGGGAACTCTTACGTAAGTACGTACATGTCTTCGCAACGCCAGAAAATTTGGGACGATGCAGCACAGGACAACATCTGATTGATACAGGAATGGCAGGTCCAGTAACAGCAAAAGCCTACAGGATGAATCCTATGGAACGGGTGGAAATAGAAAAGCATATCCAGAAGATGCTAGAGCAGGGCATTTGTGTCCCATCTGATAGTCAATGGTCGTCACCTTGCATGTTAGTTGGTAAAAAGGATGGAACTACTCGATTTGTCATTGATTATCGACAACTAAATAAAATTACACGAAAAGACCGCTACCCTTTACCAAAAATCGATGAAATCCTGGACATGTTTAGTAAAGGGAAGTTTTTCTCTACTTTGGATCTAAATAGCGGCTATTGGCAAATCGAGATGTTCCCTCCCCATAAGGAAAAGACCGCATTCATTTCACATATGGGACTCTTTCATTTTAATGTCATGCCATTTGGCTTGACCAATGCTCCTGCAACATTCCAAAGAATAATGGAAAGAATGTTTACTGAATTACCAGTTTATATTGACGATTTACTAATTCCATCTAATGATGAAAACCATCATTTGAAAATGCTTGAAATAGTTTTTCAGAAGCTTTCAGACCATGGGTTGCGACTCAAAATGAAAAAGTGCGTGTTTTTCCGCAAAAAGGTTGAATATCTTGTTCATTTTATTTCTGAAAAGGGCATTGAGACTGACCCACGTAAAGTGACTGCGGTAAAGAATTTTCCAGTACCTATTACGATTAAGCAATTGCGTGGTTTTTTGGGTATGGCTGGATATTATCGACGTTTTATACGTAATTTTAGTTCAATTGCGGCACCAATGAATAATTTATTGAAAAAGGATGAAGGTTTTCATTGGAATGATCAATGCCAAATTGCTTTCGAAAATTTGAAACAGGCTTTGATAAATGCACCAGTTCTTGCGTATCCAAATTGGGAGGAACCGCTTATTTTAACAACAGATGCTAGTGTCGTCGGTCTCGGTGCAGTGTTGGAACAAGACCAACCGGGTGAGAAAAAGCCTAAACCCATAGCCTATGCAAGCAGAGCTTTAGTTGGTGCTGAGAAACGTTACAAAATTGTAGAATTGGAAGGTCTTGCAGTTGTGTGGTCTTGTAAGCATTTTCAGCATTATCTACGCCATCGAGAATTTACTTTATATACAGATAACGAAGCCCTTAAATATATTTTTGCGAATGCCAAAAATCAAGGCTATACTCGAATTGCTAAATGGGCTATTGCATTGTCAGAATTTCGTTTCAAGACTCAACATCGAAAAGGCATAGATAATCCTGTAGCTGACTGTCTTTCACGTAACCCTCAACCAGTTGTGGTTGATTCCAACGTCGACAGCGCTGAAGGTGAAAGTGAACTTATTACATCTAATAATAAATTTCAGTATGTATCTGACGAGTTTGACGTAACCGAAGATATGTTTCCGCCAGTGTGCATGATTGAAAAATATTCTGATGACGAATGGTCTCAAGCACTAAAAACTGATTCCGATTTTGGTCCTTTTATTGAATATCTTGAAAAAGGCACATTACCTAAGGATGACCTGACTTGGACTTTAATACGTGGTCAATCCGATTTTGAGTTGAAAAATGGCATGCTTTATCGATATCGAACTGATATTCACGAGAGACGTAAAAAGGGTTCTGCTCGTTTAACTTGTGTCCCTAGAAAGTTTCGAAATTATATTCTAGAACAGTATCATTCTGCGATGGATACTGGTGGTCATCAGGGTGTACCTTAAACTCATTATAAAGTTGCGACTAGATATTATTGGCCTAATTTACTTACGGATGTGAAGTTTTTTATACGTAATTGTATTGTGTGTGCAAAATTTACGATAGGCCCGAGGCACCCTCAAGCTCCGATGAAAATTTATCCACCAGTTACTAAACCATTCGAAAGGGTTTACGTAGATGTTATGCATTTTCCGATTAGTAAAAAGCAGAATGTTTGTGTTTTGGTGGTGATTGATCAACTTACCCATTGGGCAGAAGCATGGCCCCTACGAAATGAAAAGGCCAAAACTTTAATAAGGGTGTTTTTGAATGAATTTATTTTGCGGTATGGGGTACCCACTGAAGTAATATCGGACCAAGGTCCAAATTTTCAAGCTGAAGTAGCTACTGTTCTGTTTAAATTGATGGGTACAAAGAAATTACGTACTACTGCTTATCACCCTCAGTCTAACGGCCTAGTGGAACGGGTTAATGGTACTATACGGGAAATTGTTAAAAAGTACGTAGATATTGACCAACGTGATTGGGACGTTAAACTTGCTTTTGCTATGCATGCCTATAGGACTTCATTGCATTCAACTATTCAGGATACTCCCTATTTTCTATTGTTTGGTCGGGATGCACAAGTTCCGGAGGATTTGTTGTTTGAAAACTTGGATAAGCCAGTAACTTCTTTGGTAAACTACAAGACTTCTTTAATTCGTACTTTGACGGAAAACTGGCACATTACTGCTCAAATTATAGCTGATAAGGCGGAACTTGTTAAACAAAGGTACGATAAACGTGTACGTATAAAGAATTTTGAAGTGGGACAAATTGTAATGCGAAATATTACGCAAGTACCTCAGCCAACAGGTAGAATGGCTAAGTTAGCTCCTAAGTACGACGGACCCTATAGGATAACGGAAGTTTTATCAGATCAAAATGTACGTTTACGTAATATGAAAACGGGAGACATTAGTAAAGTCATTCATGTAAATCGTTTAAAGTTGTTACCTGATATAGATCCCGAAACCCTAGAGGAGTTGGAAATTGATGTTGATGATCCAACTGCTCTTGGTGAAGATAACATTGTACGTACCTATGATAATAACGATGCTATAGCTACGAATGATGATGTAATTGTCCGTCATTGTGTACTAGAACCTACAGAAAAAGACCAAACAGAACAAAATCAAACGAATACTGAAGTACCTATTGTAGTGCAACAACAGTTGCCTGGTTTAGAAACGGAAGCGGAAGAGACCATATCAAATCAAGGTCAAGAATGCACAATTAATACCACTACTGCAAATGATTCACAAAATTATCCTAGCACTAACCGTCCAATTACCCAACAACCTACAGCAATGCAGTCTCCCTTCCCCAAGCTGAAGCTTCACTAATGTTGT
>JASAND010001978.1:0-14565 GCA_030248195.1 Trissonchulus latispiculum | reverse complement strand
GTTGTTGTTGTTGTTTAGCTTCAGATCGTTGATGAAATCAATTGATCCGGGCACCTCCAGACAGGCGCCCACAATCCCTGAGGTAGGCAATCACATCCCTTGGGACCGCCCAAAGGACCTGGTGGGTGGGATTTGGGCCAAGGTGTTTTAGTTGGGCCACGTCCCCCCTTGGGCATTCCAGGAGGGCGTGATTTAGGTCATCGACTGTTCCGGGGCAGTATATGCAGAAAGGGTCGTCGGCAGCACCTATTCTGTGGCAATACCACTTCAGAATAGGCGAAAATCCTCCAATTCTTAGTTGAGATAGCAGCGACCTTTCACGGCGGCTAAGGGACTCTTCCTTAGATTCATGTGGTCGCTTGATGTTACAATTCACACGGGTAGACGAGAGCCCGTTTTGCCAAGATGACAGTTCTAGCTTGCGAAGTCGAGCTTTCGCCGACGACAGGTCTATAGTTACGTCTGATTGGTCTAGCTTTGAACCAAGATTTGCTAGCTGGTCAGCGGCTTCGTTCCCTGGTATATCTGAGTGCCCAGGGATCCAATGGATTGCAACTTTTCGGCACGGTGCTGAACAGATCTCCTTCAGTATCGTGTGGTGAGGAGGCGGTGGTGAATTATGTGAACTCCTGCGCCTCCGTTTTCGCTTCCGTCCACTGCCGACCCATCCGAGTAGACTTCGATATCTGGTGGATAATCGGGGTCTGCAGCCATTTTTGACAGGACGAGATCTTTCGTCAATTCGGCAGGATCCGTCCGTTTTAGGGTCCTGCTGAGGTCGTCACTGATCAGAAGACCTGGAGGATAATCCCAGGGAGGCAGAGGACTGGCAGGGTCAAACAGGTCAACAGGAAGGGTAGCCAGGCCGGATTCCTCAGATATCTTCCCCAGTTCTCTCCAGCTAGGTTGACTACCCAGACGTTGGCGCGTAGTGCCCTCACTAGCTGACTTGACGGGGTTTGTGGCTGGCAGCCGACGGCACTTCTCGAACGCGAGACCGTAGCTGACCCTAGCCCGGCGGTTCAGAGGAAGTAGGTTAGCCTCATTCTGGACCAGGTCTGCTGGCGATCCATATGGGCATCCTGAGATTGTCCGGGCAGCTTCGTTTTGGACCGCCTGGAGTTTGGCCATGTTGGACTTCGAGATACGCCCAAGCCATGCAGCAGAGCAGTATTCCAGCGCTGAAGCTATATAGGTGACGTAGACAAGACGGAGGTCCTCCTTCTTGCAACCCCACTGGGTTCCCGCCAAAGCTTTAAGGGTGTTGTTTCTTTTCCTCAGCTTGCGGATGATATGGTCGACATGGGCTTTGAAGGACAGACTGGGGTCGAATTTGATACCTAGGAATGTGGGGGTATTGTTGTAAGGCAGCATTTTTCCGGCGATCTGTAGGATAGGACGAAAGCTTTGTTCTTCATTCCAGGTGGTAAACAGGGTCGCTTCGCATTTGTCCACGTTTATTTCCATGTAGTTATCATCTGCCCAGTTGGAGATTGTGTCCAAAGCAGATTGTAGCAGGGTTTCTGCTTTCAATGGTGACTTGTTCTGTGTCCATACAGCCAAGTCGTCCGCAAACAGAGAGACTGATACACCAGCTGGCAGTTTACGAACGATGGAGTTGATAAAGATGATGAACAGAGTGGGAGAGAGGACACAACCCTGAGGGACACCACTTCGGAAGCGGCGTGATCGGCTTTTTGCCCCCTCAAATTCCGCATGGCAATAGCAATCGGCGAGGAAGGAATGGATCCACCTGATAAGGAAGAATGGAGCTTTCAGTCGTATCATCTCACGGAATAGACCTGCATGCCACACTCGATCAAAAGCACGGCTAAAGTCAATGAGAGCTAGAAGGGTCCTCTGGGCAGGTTTTGATTTGTTGAATCCATCGCTGACTGACTGCACCATTCTCAGAACCTGGTCTTCAGTTGAACGCAAAGATCTGAACCCTGCTTGTCGGTCATCCAGGACATTATTCGTTACCAGCCAGTAGGATAAGCTTTCCTTAACTAGCCGCTCCATGACTTTAGCAACGCATGAAGTAAGAGATATAGGGCGATAGCTGGCTGGCTCTTCCGGTGGCTTTCCCTGCTTAGGGATTGGGACAATTTTTGCCCGACGCCATGATGTAGGACAGGAACCGGACTCCAGACACTTGTTGCAGCGCTGCAGGAGGAAATCCTTTCCAACGGTGGTTAGATGGCGTAGACTAGCGTTGCTGACACCGTCCGGGCCAGGGGCTGCGCTGGCCCTGATTTTACCCAAGACCTGATTCAGTTCGCCCATGGTGAAGGGCTGGCAGTAAGGAGAGCTTGTGGAGTTGTGGGGTTCCTTGAGGTAGTCCTTCACTAGGTGCTGCGTAAACCTGTCCTTCTTGCTTGGCCTGACAGTGGCCACAGCAGCATATTCCCGAATAAAGGCATTGGCTTTGTGGACACTCGAGGTGATCGGTTTCCCATTGACCTGGAGCGCAGCACCAGACGGTTGGATTGCAGATTTCCCATTTAGGCCTTTCACTGTTCTCCAAACAGCGGAGGGATCAGATCTAGCATTTAGTTCAGAGGCGAATTGTCGCCAGCTGTTCCGTTTCTCCTGGATAATTAGGTTTCGGGTAGACCTGCAAGCAGCCTTCCACTGCGGGAGGAGGTCTGGGTTGGACTGGGCTTCCTTGTACAGGACTTCACGTTGCCGGACAGCAGCAGCAACGGTAGGGTTCCACCATGGCTTTGGGGGACGGGAGTCACCCACTGGGACAGCCGCCTTTTGGGCTGCTACAATGGCTGCAGTGAACAGTTCCGCGGCGGCTTCTGCTGTAAGGTTGGATGGGTCTGCAGTTGACAGCTTACTATCCAGGAGTTTGGCAAACGTTTCCCAGTTAGCTTTCTTAAATCTGGGTTTTGATCTCCTGGGACTGGCGCGCCCCAGCACCCCTGTGATGGTTAGGAAGATAGGATGATGATCTGAGCTGAGAGGTGACGGATGGGTTGACCACACACAAGAGGAGGCTAAAGCATGGTGGACAATGGAAACATCTGGCGCCGAACCATTTCCAGTTGCTGGATTTGTTCGAGTCCGGTTGCCACTGTTAAGTGGCAGTAGATTTTGATTTTCCATCCAAATTTCTAGTTCAGATCCAATTTGGTCCGGGTTACTACAGCTGGACTCCCACAGAGGGCTGTGGCCGTTGCAGTCACCTAGCAGAAGAGTCCCTCTACCAGAAGGGAGGGAATTTGGGTTGAACCGTTGTTGCCGCAGATCGCGAGAGCTGTTCACTATTGGCGGCACGTACAGGTTTACCACTGTCAAATCCCTCGCGCCAAAGACTTCGACTGCGATGGCATCAGTGTTCTTGTCGTCAGCCGCCGTGAGTGTCTTGTTGGAGAGGCGGTGTTGTATTCCATTCCGGATTAAGAGGGCGACGCCTCCTCCCTTTACAGGTCCGGTGCCGCGGGGGGTTTCTCTGTCCTTTCTGTAGACCGAATAGCCAGGGATTTACTGGGATTGAGGTTGGTTTCCTGTAGCGCCGCAATGTCGATCGATTTTCGGTGGAGCAGTTCAACCAGTTCCGCTTTCCTGGCCGAACCCAAGCCGTTGCAGTTCCACTGTAGGATCGTCAGATCTGGGCCAGCCTTACGTCTTGCATGGTCATGCTGAGATGGCGGGAATAGGGTAGCAGCTGGCAGAATCAGGGGCCTGGGTCTGGGAGGTGTGGGCTGAAGGGGGGATTGGGATTGAGCTGCGTTAGTACAGTCCTCGCAGCGCCAAGGCCCAGCGCTACCAACTTCGTTTATTTGGGCCACTGACAGCTTCAGACATTTCCGATGGTGCCAGCATAGACAGGAGGAGCATTTGAGAGAATAGTCCTTATAGCCGACGTTCAGTCTGCATATACCGCAGGGCCAGGAGGAGATAGGACCTGGGTTTAGCTCAATATCACCTGCCATTAGCAATAACCGGTTCCAGTAGGCAGGTTTACCTGGACCGGTCCCCAAAAAGGCGCCCGAAGAATATCGGACACCCACAGGTCGGGACGGATAAGGGACGGGGTTGCCTTCTCTGGGAAGGGAAGAAGTAGGGGCCGTCGTTTCGCACCCGGGGTGGGAAGGGGCCAGGTGGGCCAGGCCTCCAGTCCATCCAGGGAGGTCCACCGTTCCACCATCTCTGAGGTGATCGGCCATCGGAACGGAAAAAATTATTTTGTAATTATGAATAATGTGTATACTAATGGAAACCTTTAAAAAGAGTTTGAAATGCGATCGCTTACTTTTGTACTTGATCAAAATATGTATATACCATACATATAGAATACTAATATCGGAACCGGATCGTAGGCGCAAAAAAGTTTAAAATTGGATTTTCACACATGCTCTGGCGGGAAAATTTAAAATTTCAAATAAAGCGCCACGGTTGACAATTTTAAATATTAAAATAGAAAGCTCAAAAAGGTTATATAAAATCTTGAGCTTGAAAAGCTTCGCAGGCGAGAACACTTTACAAAATGCAGACTCGGATTTAAAAATGCACAGTCAACGTTTGCTTCCGCTTGCCACAAAACAGTTGTAAAAATTTTTCAAAATGCTGTAAATGTTAAAATAATCTCAAGGTTTTAGCTGGGAGCTGCGGCCTCAGACCTCCGCTTTTTGAGATTGAGATTTGAGATCTCGAGATTGGCTGCACCGAATTGGCTAAAATTTTGCATGGGAGTTGGGGGTTGGGTGAGGTGCTCCCTGACACCTGAAGGGCCTACCCCGATGCGAAATGACACAGTATACATATACTCAATACGGTGATGTTGCAAATGGTCAAAATTGAAAGTAGCATAAACCGCCTAATGGGTATCATTCGAAAGTACTTGATACGATGATGTTGCAAATGGTCAAAGGTTAATGTAGCGGCAACCGCCCAATATGGGGTAGCATTCGAAAGCTCTCGTTGTCTAGATAAAAAGTTGTAGTAGGACTGAATCAGCCAAAAGTAAGAAAAATGAGTTACAAAGCCTCAAAGTCGTCAAAAATAGCGAAAACCGGTCAAAATGGGTCAAAACTGATGTCAAAAGCTCTAACTTCGGCTAGGGTTGGCGGATTTGGCTAAAATTAGGCATGTGGATTGAGGGGGATGAAAAGTTCCTGAGCGCCCGGAGAGCCCACTTAGATGCGACATGCGCAAGTAACGCTGACACGCTGATGTTGCTAATGGTCAAAATGAAGTTGTGGCAATTGCTCGATATGGGCATCGTTCGAAAGCTCTTGTTGAGCAGATAAAAAGCTTTAATAGAGCCGAAGCTTCCAAATGTACGCAAATTAAATTAACTAGGTGCGCCACTGGTCCAAATTTCTAGAAAGTACCCTTCTCGTTCCATTTGTATCTATGAAAACTATTTATCGAGACGGAGCAGATTTGATCTGGGCTTTTTTTAGTGGGGGGTGGGGGGGTGGGGGCCCCCCCCCACTTTTTCGGCCCCCCCCACTCGACCCCTTCCCCCCCCCACTCGGCCCCACCCCCACTTTTTTGGGCTTCCCCCCCACTCACCATAAGGTGCCCAGAAAATGCCAAATTTTAAGGATTTTTGGTCAAAATTTTTTATTGCACTTTTAGCGATTTTATACCACTTTGGATTGCCCCCCACTCTCCCCCACCCCCACTTTTTTCGCCTAGAAAAAGCCCAGTTTGATTATGCACGCTTTTTAGGCAGTGGAGCAGACTTTACCGGACACAATTTATGACAAAGAATACTTAGCAGATTTAATGGACTGCCCTCATTTGATTAGAAATGTTGTTTTGGCTGGTCATTTGCATCATGGAAAGGTAAGTAGTCCAGTGTTTTTATTTGCTTTAAAACGCGTGCAATTATATACACACTTTTTCAGCAAAATAGCAAAAACCAGTGTAACTTTACACAGAAATTTTGGACAAATTTTGTCAAATAGCTGGAAATTTTCCATTTTGTATTTACTTGTTACCACATTATCCTTGCTGGGGAGCATCAGCCGTGTCTTATATACATCACATTGTTTTGTTTAACGAATTGTTGCTTGCACAAATATTCCATTATATTATTGTGTATCGTCTTATCTGTACGTTTGCAGACAAACAATCCACTGTTTGTTTCTTGTTCATCATTATCTTCACAAAAATTACCGAATAAGTTTTTTTGAATATAGACGTAACTCTTCAATTAAATTAGCACCACCCAATTGAAAACTGTTTCATACTTACGTGATTTACAAAAGTATAAAATAGTTCTAGCCAGATGAATTTTTAAACATTTCCATTACGGATTTTGCCGAAATTCAAAACTTTTTTATCATTTTTGACTGCGCAGGGTGTGCTTTTAATATAGTTTGCGGTGCTTTTATTCTACACTTCATTCAAGGAAAAATGGCCACAAGCAAATTTAAGTTTAGCGAAGTTCGCGCAGATTTCGCTGAACTTGGGAGGAACTTCACTATCTTCCTTCACGTCCTTCGTAAAAAGCTTGCGAAATTACAGAAAATCCCTAAAATTAGCTTGCTAAGGATTTTGTAAAAAAATTAACTTCGTTTTGAGCTGTACTCCAGTCCTTGAAAAAGAAAATACATAAGGATACTAAGTACGTTAAGGGCGTATCCAGGGGGGTGTCCCTGGGGCCACACTCCTTTTTAGCCATTTTTAGTACAACAATTTCCATTTTTCGAAAAGGTTAGGTCCGCCCCCCTAGACCCCCCGTTTTCAACTCTCCTCCCCTGGGTATGTCCTTCAATACTAAAGGGTTTTGCGTTAAACTGAACGGTTTGCGTTTTACGTTGAAACAAACATTTGCAATTGGCATAAACGCAGTTTAATAAGGTAGAGTGCCAAACGATAATGCGCATCTTTGGGTCTAGGTCCGGTCAATAGCAATTTACTTTAAGATATTGAGAGCAAGTGGTGGTGGTGAGTTCACCCTTCTCCATGACAATGTTTACGGGTAGTCTTAATCTTAGTTTTCAGTTCAGTTAAACCTTTGCAAGGCATTCTACATGCCATTGTGGGCTGTCCTATGATATGCTGGAATAGAAAGTTGAACACTTAAAATTTGTGGTTTTTAATCGTACCCTAAAACCAATATAGGGCACTTCACATTGACTTTGGGCAGGCTTAGAAAAGCAGCTTTAATTTGATACCACCAAAAATGACCAGTTTACAACATTTTTGATTTTGGACTATATACCTGACTCTCCTATCCCGGAACTCCATCCAGTGCCTGCACGTGCACAGATGGATAGATGAGTCGGCCAGCAAAACTGATGATGGGAATGAGCTCAAGATACCTGACTGAAAACCCTTAGATAAATTTTTGAGAGGTTATGTAACAGTTATGCGGACTAATTTCCGAGAAAAATTAGAGATGTGTGAAATTGAAAGCCAGGAGCAATTACTCTGCGAATTTTCAGTGAATTTTCCGTTACTGTCATACAACTGTGCACATGTGCATACGCTGTATGGTGATAAATACTATTTTAAACGCGGTAAAATCGCGAAAGTCAATCAAAAATCAAAAGTAAGCCATTTTCTTAGAAAAACACATTTTTTAGAAACACACACTGAAAAGCACAGGTTCCGGTCTCGCCCAAAAGTCGAGACTTGGCCAGTCTCGGTTTCGCTCACCCAAAAGTCTCGAAAATCTTTTGAGAACATCAAATTTCAGCGAAAATCTTAAATCAATGTTGTGAAAACTAACCAACGAGGTGCGCAAACCGTATGTTTATGTATTAAAGTCTCTAATACTGGACCTAAACTTCTAAAACTGGAAGAAATTCTGGTTTAGAAGAACCTAGTCTAGGTCTCGCCCAACCCTGGGTCCGGGACTCCGGGTCCGACTTCGAAAAACCCTGATTTAAATGCCTAATGACTGATCTTGCCTTTTTTATAAGATTGCAAGGAATGGTGTCTTCACTTGTGACAAGTATGGTTGGGCAAGGAAAAAAGGTTCCGGGAGGTGGGCAATCTGTTTCCAAAAAACCAACTCTAGTGGAGACCTATACGTATATACTTGTTATACTGTTCAAAGATTGTTTTTCTGGTTAGTGTTTGTTTCTTTTATTAATATTTAGACGGCCTTTATTGACTGCCTTATGGAGCAAACTCATCCCGATTTTAGTCAAAAGGAGGACGGCCAGGTACAGAGAATGCCATAAAAATTTTGATAACAATGTTTTAGGAAGTAAAGTTTTAACTGAGAAATGCGGCAGCAATTTTTATTATGCCTTGCATTGCCTTGACATCTTTGACGAGGCCGTTGACTTGATGTGTCGTTAAACCTTTTTTGAATGCAGCATCTCCGAAAAATTATATGATTTATTTTCCTTAACTTCAAATCTATCTGCGAATTTATATAAACGTATCAAATTGGATCCTATCATAAATTCTTCATGAAAACCCGAATTAGATAAATTCGCTGGCAGCTTCAGGCATAGCCAAGAATTCCTTCGATACCGAAAATTTAGTGGTCCTATTATAACTATTAGAATTGAAGTAGTGAAGTGAGAAATATCAAAATGAACTTCACAGAAATTATCCATTTTTATCTGAGCTGTAGGATGTTGTAGTATGGTAAAAGGGCTTTCAATGTTTTATTGGTGAGTTTCATACATTAACACGGGGTCCGATTCTGGGGGGGGTCTACCCCGACCTCGGCGAGGGTCTGAGTTTTAATTATTTTCAGGGAAATCTTTTATGTTGTTAAAGTACAATTGTGAAAGTATTTCTTTGCTGGCACTGCACTTTCTCTCACGGACGTCATTATTGTTGGCGATTTTAGCAGAATTTGTGTTGCTTTGCGAAGATTCTTCACGAAACATTTGACTTCATTTGTGATGTCTGGCTTAGCTGGATTCCCACAAATTTCGCGTAACTTTAATGTTTTTGAAGACCAAGCAGGAAACTAGCAAAATATGTTGAAAATCACTAACGATCGTGTCGTGTGCGTTTGAACAATAATGAAACCCTTGTTTTCTGCTCGTATACTTTTCTTTCGGCAGCTTTTTCTAGTTGTTTCCTTCTTTTAGGTGCGATATACTGACACCCTTTTCACGGAACAAGAGGTATATACGATTACTCGTTTATTGTGTTCTGGGGTGGATTAGTTATTGCGGTGTTAATTCCAGCTTTTCTCAATGGTGTGCCTAATACAGCCTTCGAGGCTGACGAGCCCGGAAATCACACCACAACAATAAATGTGGGGTGAATTCTGGGGAGCGTACCAAAGGACGCTCCTAACTTTAATAGGAGGGGGTCCGGGCCTGTGCTGCCTTGCCATAGCTACTTTACCATTTTTTCTTTAAGGGAATCTTAGTGCTCATGTAGGAGAATAATTTCGAGAAGCCTAGCTTCTTAAAATTCCCAACTGTTTTCCTAAGTCTGTTCGAGACTTAGGTAGATGCTCTGTCTTTTGAATCTGAAGTCCAAAATCGGAGTCATATATCTTTTGAAACTCCTCCTTGTTCGTCTACGTTTTCACAGGTTCACAGGTTTTCACAGGAAACATTGGCAAGGTTTGGGATTTACTTTTTCTTGATCTGCCGTTCCTTGTAAATGATAATTTTGTATCTTTTTCTGTTTCAGCGTGGAGTTAGTATGAAGTCACAGCCTATTACTGTAATTATGCAGGATACTAGGCATAAATCCTATCTTTTGAATGTCTTTGATACTCCGGGTACGATAGCATGGGAATCGCTGTTGTATTAATGATTTTTTCTCAAATTGTTTTGTATCTTGAAATGTTGATTTTACAAGGGGAACATGATTGGTGTAGAATACAGATTTTGCTGATAATCTATAAAGAGGCGCTCAGGGTATTTTTAAGGATTTTTCCCGGGAGGTGGCCCGGGTCCCGGGGGGGGAAGAAATTTGGGGGGGAGATTTTTTGCAAAAATAAGCCAAAAACGGTATTATTTGGCGTATTTTGCATGGTGAAACACAAAAATTCTAAAACAATGCCAGAATTTAAGCTAAAAATAGCTATTTTTATAAGAAATCTCCGGCGAAGCCGGAAAATTTTTGAAAATTTGACCATTTTTGGTAAAAATGTAGAAACCTCATTTAGAGGGAAGCCCAAAATCCGGGGGATTTCAGGACGGGGGGGGGTGGAAGGTCAATTTCGGGGGGGACGCCCCCCCTCACCTTGTAAAATACCTTGGGCGCTGGAAGTTGACTTGGTTTTTTAGCTGGTGTTGGGTTTTCATTTCAAGTATGTTCATGAAAATTTGCAATTATGTTACTTCCATAATTTATTTTAGTGCTATAATCTTCTTTCAGGTCATGTCAACTTTTCTGATGAAGTAACGGCGGCTTTTCGTATGTCAGATGGTGTCGTCATATTTGTCGACGTTCACGAAGGGGTATGGAAGTTTTCTTTTCGGCATACTTAAATTGCTATAATTTGACCATGTTTGTTAATTTGTGATTTAGATTAGATTATAATCAGTGATTAAATTATATTATTCAGGAACATGAAATGAGCTTAATTTGGTCAAAAATTGACGTTTTCTTAATAGCTGCGGAGTGAGCCAGGGAATAAACTAAGCCCGGTTCTTCTTCTTCTTCTTCTTCTTCTTCTTCTTCCTATTCCGGACCCATCGTGCATGGTCTTCAGCAATGTGGAGAATCGCCAAACCAGCACACGTGTTCGCAGGTTGTGACCTGGACATCCGGAAAGACCAGGATATTGAAACCTGGACCAACCGCTCGGCAGCATAATTTAAGGTTTGACTGATTCGGCACAACAGACAACCGTCGATCCAGCACGCGTCTAGGCCAAATCATCCGGAAAGACCAGGATAGATTCAGCTCGGCAGCATAATTTAAGGATTTAGAATTTGAGTCATGCCCCCGGGAGTTGGAACCCATTAGCGCCGTTGGCCAGACGGATGCCAGGGGACACCTGTGGGGATCTCCATGTCCATCGGATTTCTCACGGTGGTGGTTCCAAGCCCTCCTAAGCCCGGTTCATACTTGTCTCTGAGTCTCTGAATCTAAGTCTCTGTCTCTATGTATCTGTCTCTATCCGGTACATACCTGTCTCTGTCTTTTTGTCCTTTTGTCTATGAGCTGTCCTTAAGGTGGTGGTATCCTTTTGTGAAGTGCTTTTGGGATGATTATTTGAAACGCTATAACTTTCGCAATTTTGGGAGTTGGAAAGAGCTTTATACATCATTTTAAAGCTTATAATCTGCAGATTCACATGAGTTTACGAAACTAGCAAAATTAGCACAAAACTAGCAAAAATTTTCTGACACACTGACATATGACAGGCTGAATATTGACCAAAAGTCTTTGAACATCGATTTCTCAACACTGTAGAATCGGCCAAATTTTTTTCTTGTGCCATGATATGAAGGACATATGGGCCGAGGGACATTTTTCGGATTTGGCTCAACGCTTAATAATCCAGAAAATCCGACAAATGTTCGGTGACACAAAATTTCTCAACTTTGTATTCAGTTTTCTTGCAACTGGAGATGTTTTAGCTCAAACCAAGAAAAATGTCCCTCCACAATAGTACGAATTTTAATCCAGCCCAAAATAATGCAAATCTATTGGGTAGTTTTTGAGAAATCGATGTTTAAAACGAAATAATCGCAGTTTTGCCAAAATGGTTTTTCGGCCAAATCTCTAGCTCAAAGAAACGATTGATAAAATGGGTAATTAGACCGCCTATCGATTGAATACATACAAAGCAAAATTGTCCGTACGATTTGGCAGCAATTTTGAAAAAACCTGATTTCCTCGAAACTGCCCGTTTTTTAACCCAAAATCGTTTTTGGCTTATACTGACTTAACCACTATAGATAGCTCAAAGCTTGTAAAAGCAAATATTATGTTCGGCTTTGTACCCTCTTTCCATCCATGACAACCAATTATCAACTATCTGCTGAGAGTATAATGCCAAAAACCGAAAATTTCTTATCTTTTCACCTAAAATAGTGGGACTGGTCCCAGAATGTTAAAGAACACCAAAATAGCATATTTGGAAAGTGTCATCCACTTTCAGAAGGAATTGAAGTCTATAGAGTCAAATTTACACAAAAGGAAACCACCACCTTAAGTGTCTCTTAGCGAAGTAGAACAATGCTCAACTTTTCTGCCTGTCCTTAAGCGGCAGCCAGTGAGAACATGGAGTGACATCACGTGAGCAGTCAGTTAAGCTATATATTTAAAGTAACTGGACTTGTATCAAATTTAAAAGTCAGTTTTCATTATTACTATATAAGTAATTATCATCATTATTATATAAGTTTAGCTGCCAACTGAGCAGCAATATTAATATATTATTCAAATTGAAAAAGTTTTGTTCGGTTTTGATTAAACTTAGTGGCCAATGGAATTCGAGTTAGTTGCCACATGACCGATTCCCTTTGCTTTTGTCCTTTTAAGTATGAACGTATTGTCTCTATCAGCTTAGAGACAAAAGTTCAGAGATATAGAGACAAGCACATAAAGACAGAGACTGAGAGACAAGTATGAACCGGGCTTAAAAATGGTGGGATGTGTTCGAAAAGAGAATTCGCGAGGTGGGGCTCCAAAATAGTGAGACGAGAAACGCACAGTAAGGATACGGCATGTTTATTGTGCTTTTAGGTTATGTTGAACACAGAGCGGTTGCTTCGTCACGCAGTGCAAGAAAAACTGGCCATAACACTGTGTTTAAATAAGATTGATCGCCTTATCTTGGAACTAAAACTACCCCCTCTGGATGCTTACTATAAACTTAGACATGTTATCGATGAAGTCAATGGTCTCTTACAGTACGTTTGTAGGGCAGTGTGTTGTTTGCTATTTAGCTGAGAGCTGTGCTAAGTTATCAAGAAAGCAGTTTTACCAGCGAGAAGAGGCGAGAGTATTATTATGTGTGTATTACCATAACGGTTTTTATGGTTTCCATTATTGGTATTTGCACCGGATTTGTGCCTCCGAAACCCCTTTCTGCCAATATTGCCCTTGAAAAACAGATGACCTGAACCATGTCCTTATCGACTGCCCACAGGCGGATGCGGGGCCCGCCTCAGACACCTCGGTTCCAACCCTTTGCACCAGGTCCTGTGGAGTTCCCGGGGAATGTAGTTGCCTTTCTCCGGGAATGCGGGCGCCTATCAGGTGTCCGGGTCAATTGACGTTTAGTTTGCTAGTTTGTAGTTAAAGTTATGCATTAAATGTAGTGTTTTGAAATTGTTTTTATTTCCAGGACATATTCAGAGGATACGGACGCGCCATTTTTGTCTCCATTGTTGGGAAATGTTTGCTTTGCGTCGCCACAATTTTCCATTTGTTTTACTCTCCGTTCATTTGCCCAAATATACGGTCAAGTTTGTGGTAAGATGTTGAAATATTTTCATCAACTTTTTAACATGTTTTGTGTGATAGACTGTTAAAGGATGTAAGTGGTGTAAAACGGTATTGGTGATTTTGGCGTATATATAAGCATTTCCATGTCTTGTGATAGGGTAGTTACAGTAGATACGTATAGATAACCCAATTAGTTGTGTTAATTGGTCTGAGAGTTGGTGAGCAGAATGTGATCGAGTTGGCTGGACCAACTCATTAAAAAAAATGCCCGCTTCCGTTCGCGTGGTTGTTCTTGAGTTTTATTGTAAGCGTATTGTGCTAGTAGTATCATCATTTCCTAGTAGTTGGGAGGCGATGCACGACAGTTGAGGCGGTCAATATGGAATCATCAAAGCTAATTTAATAATACAACTAATCTGTGCATGCTGCATGCATGCGTGCTTTTAGATGTCTTTTAGGCGCATTTAATGAAGAAGAGCTAGCCAAACGTCTTTGGGGTGATGTCTACTTTAATGGAAAGACGAGACGTTTTTCCAAGAAGCCGCCAACTTCCACGGCTAAGCGAAGCTTTGTCGAGTTTGTTCTGGAGCCTCTGTATAAATTATTTTCTCAGGTGTGTTTCTAAATATGTGAAACTTTCCCTTTATGTGATGTTTAGTGGGAGTTGTATTGCTTGTCTGGTAAGGCAATACGAATTGCTTCAAACTTATTTTCTGTGCCTATTTGTATTTTGGTTGGTTTTTCTTTGTTGAAATACCAGACTCACTCATTCCAAAAATTCTTGGATTGCGATCAAAATTAGGGGGAGCGCGTTAGCGCTCCCCCTAGAATAGGGAAAATTTGACGCAATGTGTATAATCTGGACATTGTTTGGCCTGGGGCCAGCGGAGGAGTGGACCGATCGGGCTCAAACTGGGTGTGTGAAGAGCCTGTGGGCAGGGGTACATGCTGTGAAAATTTCAGCCGGATCGGCCGGGTAGATCTTGAGATATGAAAATTGGCCCCCCGCGCAGGTCGCGTTTCTCCTCTTTTTTTTTTTCCCCCCAGGGGTGCAGGTCGGAAGACCCTTCAGAGCCCTACTATTTTAAGTTTTTCTTGTACAAAAAGTTCCCTCAATTCCGGGGAAATTACTTTCCGCGGTTCCCGGATCCCCCTAGATGGCCCCGGCCCCCGGTGGGGACCCCCCAAGTGACCCCCGAAAAAAAACTAAGTCCGAAAATATTCTAGCCACGAAATAGATCGCAGCGAGCGAAGCCGGGCTCT
>JASAND010001977.1:0-11750 GCA_030248195.1 Trissonchulus latispiculum | reverse complement strand
AACTGCTTAAATAGCAAAATCAGGCTCATCAATAAATAGGCGGCTCTGGAATGCTTGAATAGCATGTAAGTTGCTGGTTTCTTTTCAAGTTTTTCTCATTCTCACGACCTTATTCCTTTACGTAAATAGCTAAAACTTATTAAATAAAACGTAATTTCGTGCTCTTTACAATTCTGATACAGGGCATACTTTTTGGACAAAAGATAGAGAGAACGTTTTTCGGCTTAGGCTCCAAGTAGGTTATACTGACGCCGGATTGGTTGTCATGGCTGAAAGAGAACACGAAAATGAACATTTTTCCTTGTTACAACCTTTGAGCTAAATCCAGTGTAATTATGAGTAAAAACCATTTTCAGGGTCAACAATGGCCATTCAAACAATGCACAGTTTAATTCCACAATTAATCAATGGCTATTAGCTGAACCTAGTTGCTTTAAGCTAGAGATTTGGTCGAAAAGCCATTTTGGCAAAACAGCGATTGTTTTGCTTTGAACATCAATTTCTCAGGGGACTACTTCCCAAATTCCGGGGACTTTTTAGAATCGAAATTCGTACGTACGGACGGATGGGACGTACGTATTTCTTCGTTTGGACTAAAAACGTTCCATGTAGATGTCCTGATAAGTAAGCTTTAAAAACGATGTATAGAAATCCAGCTCCCAGAAGATGCGAAAGTTATAGAGTTTTTTAAAAAAATCAGCACAAAAGAACTACACAAAAGGATTCCGCTGTTTTAAAGTGGAGCGAGTTATGCCACTAGAAGCCAATTACCGCGCGAGGTGTGCCGTAAACCGAGATGAAAATGCACGAGGATTAAATTTATACATACTATTAATTATAACGCTTGAAAATCTCATCTATGCCATCTATTTCTTAGGGCAAAATTGAAGTTGGAAGTGTAACAACAGAGTAAATAGTCAAGAACTTAGTACCAATCTTCAGAATTATACTGAAATGAATGAAATTTTGTTTGGAAATTCATGCAATATCAATGGCTAAAGGCTGGTTCGGAAGGTCGCTTGTAGTTATTTTACACTCTACCGAAACGAAGAAGCACTTTTTGCAATTATGCAACAAACTTATTTACTTATCTTGAATTTCGCTATTTTTTTCCTTGAATCTTTTTGTAATTTTTGCACAAAATACACTCAATATGCCTGATAAAACAAGATGCTCTAAACCTACATTTTATTATAATTCCTTTCACTGTCGCTTATGAACTCGGCGGTGCTGTAATTTGGCACAAAGGAATTACTCTTTTGCTTAAGGAGAAAGCCGAATTGTGAGGTATTCAACGAAAACTGGTGCTCTCAGCCGTCTGACACATGGACTTCTATCATTTGACGTATTACGAGAGATAGTAACAATATTGTCGCCAGCAGAATTTGCCAGCTTAGGACGTACTTTTGAATCGGTACAAGTTTTAATGTAACCATCTTTTTCGTGAAGTGATGCCTTCTGGCATGACTAAGTTATGGGAACAATTGTAAATTTATCATGAAGCTTCTCTTTGGTCAGGGTTGCAAGCATCTTTGCGGGACCTGTTTTCTTAAGGCCAGGTAAAGAACATTTTTTCAGCAGAAACCTTGAAAAATACTTTTATCGGTCAGCTTAGTCTTATAGCAAGAGTAAATGGAAAACTGAATTATTGTTTCAATTGTTTTCAAAGTTAAACTGTTCTTACCATCATCCAAATATTTCTTGGCCCAAACTCAGGCACAATTCATACGAATGGGATGACATTAGTCCGGTTAATGGTGGTGTAAGACTCAATGCGTGGAGCAATTATCGATTAGCTACTAAAACCTGTACAATAGTCTAACTTCCACTTTAGCTTGCTGGTGGAGAAGAACTGGCCTGGGACATGTTTAGGCAATACTTTTACTCGCTCCTTCAAGCAGATGATAGTCCGTCGGTTGATGTAGCGTCAGACGTTATGCAAATAATAACACAATGTCAATTTCGAGAGCGTCCTTGCAACAGGTGAGTGATTCCTTATTGTTTGGCGTAGTGTTTCGCTAAGGCTGCAGACAAAATTTTTTCATGTGATTGCTGTGTATAATGATTTAAGATGATACCTATATTTGATTGAGACAGATGTTTGGTTTCGAGCCATTAGTGTTTGCTTGTGACATCTACTTCACAATTTTTTCTAAAATGCACATTGAAATTTTACAGCTGTTGTCTGTCAGAGATTGTGGATTGATCTGTCAATGCGACTATTAAATTGTTGTTAAGTGTTATCAGAGATGCGTCGAGATGGCCGACTCATTTAAGGCGCTGGTTAGAACTTCCGACCTCGCTTGGTTGGTTGTGATTCGATCCCGGAGATTTCAGAGTTCTCGGTTCTATCCAACCCAGCTATCGATCCTTAACTGGTTGGTAAATGTGCTGCACTACTGTGTAGAAGGGACGCCCCCCCCTTCACGGATGCTGTCATCACTCGAGGTGACACCCCTGGCTCTACTGCCGAGAATTCGGGGCGCTCCATGTCCTGTGTTATGTTATCATAAGTATTTTGAACAATTATAGCTCAGGATCTAATGTGTTCATTGAATCCTATTATGATAAGTCACAAGGAGAGTGTTTTACAATAAGGTCTAAAGGTTCCATTCATCAAGCAGGAGAAAACTATGGTAAGTAAACCTTGAGTAGTCCACAAATTGGTTTGTAAACCAAGATCAACCTATAAATGTAATTGAAAACTTACATCTGATTTAACTAGGGGCACGGTCATGTTTCATTGTGTTTTGGTTTACAGTTTGATCTCCAAAATTGGCTAAATATTAATCCACTAGATGAATTGGAATTTGTTAGCACCAGGAAGTTCTGAATCGTAGTGATGTTGATGTATTAACTGTTAAATTGTTTCAACACGTCACTGTATTAATGATACTTTAATGCAAAAGGAAAAACAACTGTGACAAATAGAATTATAACAGCGCATTACTTGTTAAAAGTTTTTAGTTTGGAGCGATTACCGCCAAGACTACATAATTATAAGATAGTGACACCTGTGGCATGATGCTATCTGTGGCATGGTTTTCATGCTATTGACCCCCTCAATTTCGTAGCTTCAATTCAAAACCATTCGTTTGATATCTTAGCGTTCTAGCACGAATCGGACACAAGTTAGAAGCAAGCAAATTTGTGTTTTTGAGTCTTAACACATAACATAGACCAGTGAGCACACAGAAATGCGTAATGAGTAATCATTTGTGGAGATCACTAGGTACTCTATTGTTGTAGGGGTCAGTCAGATCAAGACTCGCGAACTGATATCTGTTTGCTGTTATACTCTTATTATTACGTACTCCTAGAACCAGTAGATTAATGCAATTGTGCATACTGGCAAATTTGAATTCACAGTCCATATTTTAGTGTATTCTTCTTGTATCGGTGGTTTCGCTGTGCACCATCTAGATTCCACAAATACTTTCGGTAACAGAATCAAAATGAAGAGAATGTCAATTCTTTTTTACTTAATGCTACTAGGATTAAAACTGACCGTTAACCTCGGAAAGGCTGTGGATTTGCTCGAAAGACAGGGGATAGGTGTCATTATTAAGATAGACCACGACTCATCAATTCCGTTGGTCAGTTCCGGACGCTGGGAACTGAGCGCGAACTTGCTTCATTCATTCGGAACGTTATATGTAAGTATCCCAAATTTGCATTTTTCAATGTCAATTTCAATTTCAATTCAATTATTATTATTATTATTATTATTATTATTAATAATATTATAAAGCCGGATGCTTCTTGCATTACATGATTCGATAGCAATTATGCTATGAAATTATAACAATGCAGACGAAAGTACTGTGTATGGGTGACAAAACCGTGTCTTCTGTGAGATTTAATAACTAATACAGTTGTACTTAATAAATGTCTGTGTTCTAGCGATGTTTAATATATGGTTGATAATTATGCTAGTAGATTTAGAGAAAAGAATTATACCTTGAAAGTGGTCAGAAGAATTGCCGAACAAAACCGGACGATTTAGCTTGCCAACTATTTCCCGGTTTTCAATATCAACGGACGGTAAGAACACTACAACAACAACAATACAACACTTTTTCAACTTTTCAAAATGACATTCTTGAAATGTGCAACACCATCCGCTTAACTTAGTTGGATTTTGAAGGCCCAGTAGCAGATCTGCTTGAAGCTTAGAATAGTGAAATTGTACTACTCCTTTAGTATTAGTGAATGGATTTATCTGTTTTAGGCCTGTTACCTGGCCTGTTATCAACATTATTTGTATACAAGATGTGGTTGTTATAGTGGAAGGTATCCAATGTTTTCAAGTAAACAAGAATGCTATCGATTTCCAGAAAAATGTAAGTCATACCTTTCCGACTGAGATTTCTTGTGTGAACACTTTGAAGTGCGCGAGGTAATTTTCGTTTGCGTTGTTTTAGTTGTCTCTGAGACCAACAACCAAACTAAAGTTTGCCCCGACGTAGAGCAGAATCAAAGTGACACTTATAATTTATGTTACCATCGCAAATGTGAAGCAATCCCTTAGAATTTAACCTAATAGGATTTCTTTTACAGCAGTAGCCTGTTGAAAAAAGTATCAAGCATCATATAACGTTAACCCTGTGTACGAAAGTATACATTTGAATGCATGTAATATTAAATAGTTAGTAGTAAATCGAGCAAGACTCCCCAGGTATGAAACTGCTAGGAAGATGGACAAACTTTGGTAGGATTCTTACTTTAAGAGAGTTAGTGTTTTATATTTTTATTCATATCCTCCCAGATAGTAAAATTGCTATCCATGCCTTCAAGAACGAACGGTCATCATGGACTATGCAAACAGTCTAATCGATCCGTTAATTCAATGAGTCTCGCCAAACCAACAGATCATTCCATGAAATACTACTTGGTCGAAAGAAAATGAAGATGAGAAGCCTATGGCAAAAAATCTGATAATCCACTAGGGCGAATTGTAGTAGTCTATGTCGTAGTAATTCATTACCCAGTCTTGATTATGGAGATTGGCGCTGCCAATCAACAGTTGACATAACACAAAACATAAAATAAGATGAAAAGTCTTGAGCAATTCAAATCTCAAGCACTTCAAGTTGCATATAATACGAGACTTGGAATTCTAAGAATTCCATTCTTGGAATAAACCCAGGTTGAACTGTTTGAAACTTTTATAATATTTGCTTTAACTTGTAGATGAGTGTGCCTGGAAAAAGGTGGGAGCGCTTCAAGACAACTTGTTCAATTGGACCTTTCTTTGTGACTGTCCGAAAGCGTGCAGGTAATTAAACAGCAACAGTTAAAGTGCTACTTTCTTAAAATGCTAATTATAGATCGCTGATTAAACAAGGACAAAAATGCACCAATGGACCATGATAAATATGAGAATTATTTAATATGGGTAACGTTAGATTTTAAGGGGACAGAAGAGATGTTCATATGAGATGGGCAGGTTGCAAACGAGGTAAACGAGGTCAGTACGACATAATTAATATATTATGTAGTTATGCTCACAATATGACTCATAGAATACTATAAAAATAATGATAATGATGATAATAATAATAATAATAATAATAATAACCGTAGTGTCAAAAAAGTTTTCGCATTAACAAACATGCACCATAAACTGAAACCTTACGTCACCGATCCTGCACTGACAGTGCAGAATACAAAGTTTTAACTGTAACTGCGTTGTTTATTTGAAATATATCGGCTTAATATTTCAAAATCAGCTGGATACCTGAAATAAGTAGTTTATATGCTAATGTCATGTGTGGAGTGCAGCATGAGTAAATGCGAATGCGACTTGTTCAGCGAAGCTGGTTCATAGTTCGCTGTTAACCTAGTCCTCCTAGCCAAACTTGCTCAAACATGTTCAGTTTGATTATCTGCCTAGGAACTTAGGCAAGTGTTTAGTCATTTGCTCAAGTGTCTAATGTGCCTTTAGACACTTGGTCAAACTCACGATAAATGTTATAACATTTTATGCTTGTAGTTTTAAGTTAGAACGGCGCAAAAATACTATAATTTTTCAACAAGTAACCCCTAAAAAGGGCAACATTTCGCTCCCGCCTTGGTGCGGCTTCGGGTATAAACTTTGAGTTTATCTAGCATAAAGTCGTTAAAATGTAGTAAGGAACAGCTAGGATATCTAGACTGAAAAAGAGAAACATTTCGGCCTTCCTGGCTCATATCAGATTAAAGTCACGTTTTGATGCATTCTGATCTACTAATTCTTTTCCTTGGAGCTTTCATTTTCACGGGGGTTCTTAGTTTTTTGTAGAGATTTGATCTCAAACTATGTTTAGTTCTCCTATTTTTAGGGGGTTCTTGGGATTCTTACTTTTGCCTTGACATGGGCCGAATTGATAAATATTTGTGTTGTGTTATTAGCAAATAAGTGTTAATCCACCAGAATTTGTCTTGTCCCAAGCTTACCCCACATTGACAACAGAGAGCACACAACAGTCTAAGCATTAAAATAACAATAAAACATCAAATTTTGCAGAATCTCAGGAAACGAATTAATGTGAGTGAAAGCAACGGGGCAAGGAGACGTCAACACAACTGATCGCGAAGCAGCAGTAGTATAGGGCCGCCGTTTCGCACCTCAATCCCAATCCCAAATTTGTCACTCCCACTCCCTCCCACCCCTTGAACATTTTTTCTGTAAGTCGTCATCAACCTTCCCTACCACCCCTCTGTGTTCTTCCCCCGGGGCTTGGGACCCGGCGTTGGCCCATTAGTGGTTTTTTCGATTTTTTATTTTTTTTTAATTTTTTTTGTTTTCTACATCCAATATATGCAACATACATATATACACTATATACAGTAGCCCTGAAGAGGGCTGTTGGGATAAAACAATCATATATCCAAAGGAGCCGTACTTACCCCGTCTGCTAGCACTTTTCGTTTGGGGTAAACGTAGGTTAGGGCATCCTTAATTTGATGGTATTGAATTGTTTTATTGTCTGGATTTAAGAAGCCTCTATTTTCTCCTGATTTTGTATTTCCTGTTTCCAAAACCTCTTTAAAATCATCTGGAGTGTAGCTATTTAGGGCCTTGCTAACTCCTTTATGGGAGACTTTATTAGTTTTTCCCCAAGCTAGATAAGTTTTACTACAAAGCGCTATGATTCCATCTCCGGTCCATTCCTCCTTGAACAAACCGGGTATTCTTTTTTGGGAGGGATCTAAGACAAAGAAATCCTTGAGTGCCTTTTGCCACCTACTTTCATTTATTATTGGGACACAATCACTTAAGTTTTTAGAAGAACAGGCGAAATAGAGGGAGTCGGTGTCCATTTGACACAATTGAAAAGTTTCTGGCCACAAATTTGGTTTCAGACAATCATAGTAGAACTGTAGCATCCTAAGTTTGGCGTATTGATACACGAAAAACCCCACTAATTCTGGAAGACGGAAAACAATTTTGGACTTCGCCGATTGAACCTCATATATCCCATTCCCTAAATCATCTAATCTCCGAAATCTCCACCCATTGACTTCCCTGCTAGCCCCGGACCTTTGACAATATTTTACATCTTGGTGCTTTTCTAAGTTTGTAATAGTTCGGCCATAGTAAGAATTTCCCAAAAGTTTGAACATTTCCCCCTTGAGTGCTAGATCCGGGTCGGAATCAGCTGCAGATCGATGGTAAGTTACCTCATCCCCCAATTCTTTGAAACAAGCCTTAGGTTTAAATTCAATAGCCTGGTAAATCTTAGTAATTTTTAGCCCGTGTTTTAGATACCATTTAATTAGAGGAGTAGCCAGAAGAATCTTTTTCCCAAAGTAGCTTCCAATTAATCCCCTCCTAGGTTGGTTCATAAGATCATTCAAATCGCAAAACGTTTTCATGTGGTCCCCAATATCTTCCTTAGTAATTTCCACATTTTTGAAAATTGGCGTCATCTCAGCAAAGTATTCCTTTTCATCCTCGGGTACCTCTATATCCACCTCAACTAGTCCGAAGAATCTGTTAGCTTGAATTTGAGTAACTAATTGTGCGAAAGTAAGGACCGATCTTTTCTTAGGGAGATTGAAGTGTTCTTCCATAAACTCTTGCATTTCCATGGAATCTTTTAGGTCTCTATCAAATTCACATTCCCATTTTTCAATTAAATCGAAACCCCCATCTTTAATAGCCTGGGAAACCCTCTCTGTTCTTTCCCTTCTTTTCGTTCTATCTTCCGGATCCTGATTCCTATCCAATTGGCACCCGTGACCGTGGAAATAGCACCCATGAAATTGTAAGACTAAGTTCTTTTCAGAGACCCACCCATCAACTTTCGATTTCCCGACTCTTTTTTGTCCGCCATTGTAAGCATGCTCAACCCTAACCCCTAAAGCCTTTGCCATATACTCTAGCCACATAGCTTCTTTCCGGCCCTTTTGTAGCCATCTTTTAAATTTTCCATCTTCAGTGGGCTTCCATTCGGCGTACAGACCAGTGGGCATTTCCTGCATTGTGCACCAGAGATATAGGGCATTTGCATCGAACCCAAAAATTTGAGCAACTTTGAACCCATTCGTAATTTCGGTTACCCCGGCTTCATGATATCTGTGGAATACCAAGCTAGGCCCTCCAACTATATTGTCTTTAACTAGTTTATGCCAATGCTTAGTAAATCTGTTGAAAAGGGGAAGAATTGTATGTTTAGGAATTTTATTCATCATGTGTTTGTAAGCTAAGCCAGGGAGAGAGATGGCCCCACTTTTAAACATGTCGATTCCCATAGTTTTCCAAAATTCTACCATCTTTTCGGTTGCCTGGAGGAATGGCCCTACATCCAAATTATTGTACCAGATTAGGAGATCCCTTACTGTTTTAAATTTATTTTTCCTCCACGCTGCCACAACAGCTATGAAGTCCTCATCTGAAATTTCCTGTTGTTTAAGAGTTGAATAGTACAGATCACGGTGGGGGAATCCTTGGTCTAAAAATTCAAGGGAAGTGAAGGCTTCATAGGGAAAGGCTCCTTTTTGTTCTTCAATTTTAAAACCCTTTAGCCACTTTTTGTAGGAAGTACCAGCGGCGAGGTAATTTGTAATGTCAAGAAAGTACAATTTGGGGGTAGAGAGGGCCATATAGTTGTTATTCTTTTTAACAGTATAATTGATATCTTGGCCATTCAGCAGTAAATTTGTAATTAGACAACATTTTATAAGATTCATGTCAAATTTTCCAGAATTGAATCCTAGAGTTGGAACAGCCTTAAGCCATTCCTCGAATTCGGCTAGAAGTGTATCGTGCTCGGCTAGACCAGAAAGGGTAGGCTCGTAGATTTCCCTAAGAGCTTCGTAGGCCTTATCGGCAATTTCCTCCATATAGTCCTTCATTCGGACTACTAATTCGTAACGATCCCCGGTAGTTATTAGACATTTTGGATTCTCGTAACCAGGAACGTTCGAAGCAACAGATACTGATCCAGGGATTAGTTCTTTTTCATATATCAATTTGGGTCCACTTTTCTTAGAAGTCGGTTTGAACATGCACTCAAAATCGTAGGCTATGCGGAAGGGATAGTACCATTCAGGCACCGGAATTCCTAGTTCACTTATCTTTTGGAGGATCGTTTTAGTAGGCCCTACACCCCCACCAGGAAAGATATGCTTGATGCCCACCTCACAGCTTTTGGAGTGTTGCATGAAATGGGAGTGGTGATGGAATAGTTTGTCGCAATTGGAACACTTCCAGGTAAGAGTGAATTTATTGAGATTTTTAATGAAGGAGAAGTGGTTTTCATAGATGTTAATAGCCATTTTCCGGGATCTCTTTCCCAAAGGCCTTCGAATAAGTTTAGCTGCCACATCTGTAACCTCTTGATCCCTTTCATGATTTCTAATTAGGAGTTCATTGAGATCTTCAGGCTCCTCATCGGCTTCCTCGACTGTAGGTCCTAGTTCATAAACCGTAATAGCGATATCAAACTTTTCCTCTAATTCATCTAAATCTTCAAGGCAGACCCCATTGAACTCTTCCCCAGGTTGTACCCACTGATCGATTAGCTCATTTGTTTTTTCCTCTAAACTGGTAATATTTGATCCAAAGGCAAGGGCTAGACATCTAAAGAAGCATTTTTGGTCCTCGTAAGGTCTTCCGGAGTTTCGATTATTTACCAAAGCATTTAAACCTCGATTGTTTTTCACATAATCTGGAAGATACCTCGCTTCTCCTACGGGATATGAGATCAATTTGTTAATATAAAAGCAAACATTTGTAATTTCCAGGACAGTCCATTTAGTATTAGGACGTTGCTGCCTAACCCATTCAAGGATGTCCCCTCTCTCAAGTTCATAGAAAATCTTTCCCAGGTCACCCTCATTAGAGATATGGATAGGCTCATCAAAATACCGGTTATTTCCGGAAGGGTAATAATACCTGAGCTCCCCGTCTTCGATATTCCTAAGAACAAAACCGAAGGATAGGTTAAATTTGAATTGCCATCTTTGAAGTTTGAATATAATTTTAACCAGGTGCTTAAGTTGGGAAGGGCTGTCTAACCTAAAGTTATATCTATTTTGGATTCCAGAGGAGACGAAGTACCGTGTTCGGATTCTACTCCAATGTTCCCTGTAAATTTGGGCCAGGTCTTCTGGGAGATCCTTAACAATACTCCTAGTCAATTTGGGAGCGTCCTCAGTTGGGAGATTAGAGAAGTGGGTTTGCCTAAGGGCCTGGGGATCCTGGAATTTTGGGGCTTCTCTATGGGTCCTAAGGTGGCCTTGATATCCTTTGTAAGTCTTATATGTAAAGCCGCATTTCCGGCACTCATAGGAAGGAGCTTGGTTGGGGTGGAATTTTTTAAAATGTCGGGTCATATTATGTTTTTCGGTGAATGACTTCTCACATTTTGGACAATGGAATAAGGGTCTTGAGGAATGGATCGCCTTGTGCTTTCTAAGCTCGACCAAAGTGGGATATGATTCATTACATGTGGGGCAGGAGTGGGAAGTGCTAGCAGAACGGGGAGGAAGGTTCTCAGGAAGGGATTGGGCGTAGGTCCAGAATTCGTCGGTCCCGATTACAGTTTTACCATCCCACTCAGTTTTGATTAGGGAGATGGCTTGGTCTCTCAGGGCCTTTGTTATAGAAGGATTTCCCTTCCAGACTCCAGTAGAGATAGCGGCGTTTAATTGAGCTATTGTAGACATAATAGAATAGGAGAGATCAATTTGCCAATTACTTTTACTAACGGTTTTATTAATCTGAAAGATATGACTCCTTTTTATTAACTTTGTGTTTATATGAACTATTAAGTCAAACAGTGTTTATATGTATTACAAAATTTCTCGTTTATATGTGCTTATTTCTCGTTTATATGTACTTGTATAAAACTTTCTCCTTTTATTAACTTTCTTGCTTTTATAAATTTTCTTGGTTATTTGCACTTTACCGTTTATATGTACTTTCTAGCTTTTATGAGCTTTCCCGTTTATATGTACGTTGCCGTTTAAATGGATGAACAACTCAGTGCTTTTATGTATTTTCAATTGTGGCTTTTATTAACTTTCAATAGCTTAGCATTAACTAATTACTCAGTTATTAACCAATAGCAAATGTTTAGTTAACTAAATAGAGATCACAGAGAGAGAGCACTTAGAAACCGACCGCTCACAACGAAAGATCAAGTCAAACTGACAATTTACCAAATATTTCACCGTTTATATAGACTTTTGAGTTAGCTAATAGTTGCTTGGCTTAACAATAGTTTGACCGTTTGCTAAATAATATTGTAAAATGCTTT
>JASAND010001975.1:0-19606 GCA_030248195.1 Trissonchulus latispiculum | reverse complement strand
ACTTCATTGCTACCCCCGCACCAAACGGAAACGGGAACCTCTCTTTGTTACCCCCCCCAGCAAGCGGGGACCCATTTGCAAGTAGCAACAAAAACCACCGTAATCAGCCCGGCACAAAAAAAAAAAAAAAAAAAAAAAAAAGAAAAAAAAAGCCCCCCCCAACCAAGCGGGGAGGGGGTCTCCCGCAATCTGATTGGCTGTTGGCTACCCCCCCACCAAAGGCGGACCTCTTTTCTGCTACCCCCCCCCCACCAAACGGAGGGGAGTGTGCTGCGTCGAGTTAGAGCTACCCCCCACCAAACGGGGGAACATTCGCGTATTGTGGTCGGAGCACCGTTACGCAATTCCAAGAAGAGGAGCCATCTAGTGGCTTACTCTTTTCTCTTATATATAATGCGATTATGCACTCTTGGTCTGCATGCGTTGGTGAGCATGAATTCGTTACAACTGATTTTAAACGATTAAAACGGCATGTTACAATCTGATGCGTCGACGCGCGTCTCAATGCGTTTACGACTATGAATGTACCTTTAGGGTAGGAACAGTCTTCCTTCACTTTCACTGTTACAGTGAAGATGCTTGTGGTATTCTTATGTATTCTTATGCATCGTTAAGAAGTTGTCTGCGGAGCTTCTATCCTTTCTTCAATTTAAAACTAATTTCACCGTTTTGTTTTTATTTTTTATTTTTATGTATGTATTTAACCACTCCAGGCTTTAGGATAGTGAAGCTGCTAGTGTTAGGCTATGTGTTATTTCACTTTCACGAACAATACAAAAAGGTTTGACTAATTTTTCTTTCAGTTTTGTTAAGCACAGTATTGTACAATTTATTCAGGTCGGCAGCTTAAAATTTGAAATGGAAGCTGTCTACAGAAATCTGCGTCATCCCTCTGTAGACCGAATTCAGGTGACCGCTTTTTCCTTAAATCCTGACGATTCCTTAGGTTATTTTGCAGACCAAGTCAAGGATACCTATAAATCGGCTCAAGGAGACTTCAATAGAAGGCTTAGCCTTGTTAATTTCTATTACGATCAAAACATCGAAAAGCGTCGACGTCGCCTCGCTCAAACCATGAGTGTCACTCGTCTGCCGGACGACTCCTTGTTTGAGCCAGTGGTCACCGTCAATTTTAAGCCGAAACCGAGTCCAGAGATCTTGCGAAAGGTTCACAGCTACAAGGTTTTGGGAGCCAATCCATACGACACCTACTATCGTCGTTACTACAAACGTCCAGATTATATTGACGAAGATTACTTCGACTGGGATTTCCAGGGATCCGTCGAAAGGTATCGATATTGGAGAAATTATGTCCCACTCAGTGGATCAACCAGCTACTATCAGCCGTCTGAATCCACCGCCAGATATCATGTGCCTTCTTACTGGTCATTTCGCTATCACCTAAATTAGAGGAAGTGCTCTTTCTACCAAATGATCTTAGACTTATTTCGATTAGTCGTAGTCGTACACTTCTTATGTAGTTACTGTATTATGACGGCATTCTGCATCTTAAACCGAAGACTGTCTTGCTTTAATTATGCTATCGAACTCATCAAGTATTATTGGTGATTTGGGAGGGTGACTCTGCCTTAGCCTTCCTATGTGACGCTTTAATGTCTTAAGAAACTATAATATTAGAATGACTGGTGCTGAGTTTTAAATAAAGTTGTATTAAACTAATCCTGAATTTGATATCGTTTCTCACAAAACTTTTCCATTTAATTTGGATATTTGGATATTTTATTCATGATTCTCTGACCCATCTGATCCTAACGTAATTCAAGCTAGGGCTGACCCACAGTCTGACCGGTACTGGACTGAAAACTGGAATGCATATTAGAAGATGCAGATTAGAAATATGGGATAAAGTAAACAATTCCCCGCAGCCTCAATTGGAAGGAGATGCGTTTACTTGATGGTAAATTTAGAAAGACTTAACCAATTAAATAAATTTTGTATGGTCGTTTCCTAACATTATATCTAATTAACTAGAAATAAAATTTTAAAATTTTTAAGTTTTCCAAGGGGTGACAAAACCAAGGGGAACCAAAACGTTTTTGTCATCATTGCTGAAAAATTGTATATTGGCGTTTTCTGGGGCGTAGAACACGAATCCGAATATCATTTTTCCATTCAGCTTTCCGTTGGTTCAGTAAAGGTAAAGTATTAAGCTTAAAATGCAAGCTTGCACTGAAGCAACAAAAAGCTGAATCGAAAACGGACTTCAGATTCGTGTTCTACGCCCCAGAAAACCCAATATACGATGTTTCAGCAAGATTGATGACGAAAAATTTTTTGTTTCGCCTTGGCCGGAGAACCCTTGAAAAACTCTAAATTTAAGATTTTTAAATTCTAAAATTTGATCACCAATCAATTAGATGTGGTGGGAAGCATCTATACAAAATTTGAGTTAAATTAGTCAAGTTTGGAGAAAGATAAAGCGTTGGGGGGGAGATAGTTTGCTTGAGTATTTAAGGGGGATTATTTACTTGATCCGAAATATGCCTCCCGGACATCGAAGAGCATACACGCACTGATGCAGTATTTAATCAATTACATGTGGTGACAACAAAATAGGTCGAAGTCGAAAGTTACCCAAGTGCGCTCACGTCACATTGGCGAACGCAGAAGCACTCGACAACTCAATAAAAGCTGGGATGGGGTCTAAGCCCGAAAAAATGTATGCGAATTGAGTTTGGAAATCGAGCTTTGACAATTGATAGTCGATACAATGCTGCTACTTGCGGGCCCGAGGTAGTCCAACAGCGTATTATAGACTTTGAACAGGATATTTTTAAAATCAGAAAACCCCGAAATACCGGGTTTTATTTACGAAAACTCTGAATAAAATCTGGATTCAAATTTTGCACTACATTTTGTAATTTAAGTCTTTGTTTCCATGATCGCATTACTTCAGTTGTATAGCTATAAGAAAGTTTTCGTAATTTCTAAAACTGGGCGCTTTTCTGGGAGTTGACTTTATTATCAAAGTTGCTGTACTGAACCCAAGAGCCTTCCGATGATACCCATTTACGGAGTTAAATGATAAGTTTAAAAGATGAAAATTTTGGAAAAACCGGAATTCCGGAGGGTACATTTTCGAAAAATACAAGTGGTAAGAGCAAAATACGCAAATAGACAAGCTCAATTCGATTATGGAAAAATATTGATTATTTTAAAGTGTCTGTGAATGAAACTCGCAATTCAGGAATTTTCGGATTTTCGAAATATCTAGTTCTGGATCATTCCAAAAATTATTCATTAGGGTTTGTTCCTAAGATTAGCTTGTAATAAACGACCAAAGCTTGTAAAAACATTTTGATCATAATTTCTGCTCGCTCAGCATGTCTGACTCTGGCACTCTTCGTGTCTCAACGTGCTGCTCTCCGCTGTCCATTTTCAGAAGGCAGACAAGAGGCAACAAGCGAAGTCCACAAATGGAAAACGTGACCCCCATGTGATGTGGTCATAGGTTGAGTCTTTTCCCAAAACTTGAAGTTTGAAGGTTTTGATTTTGAGCGGCTATTCTGCTAATGTTGCTGGATAGTGTTCGAGGCCGGCCGGGCAGGCGGCGGGCCGCCGGCCGACGACTTTTGCTCGCCGGCCGGACGCCGGCTGGGATACAAATCGCCAATCAGAAATTTACAAAATAGAGCAACTAAGCTTAAGATGGACAAAAAATCTAGTTTAGCTAATTTTTTATGCTATGCTGTGCTACTTTTCTTGTGGCAATTCTGAAGGCTGGCAAACAAAAACTTAAACTATAAATGATGTATGTAAATGTAACCTCTTAAACGAATCATGGATCTAGAAAGCCCATTCGTACATTTAGATTATTTAAGCTGAAAACCATTTCACAACAATCCCGACGTTAGAGTTTATACTATAGCTCTAAACCGCCAGACTTGTACCTCCAATGCAGGTAGATAACCCTGGCCTACACTGACAAACTTAATAGGCATCCGAAAGCTTTCACGATGCCCTACAGCTTGCTCCCCGATTCTACAGTTAAAGGTTATGAGAGCAAAAATTGATACTTAGCTGTTATCATTGAATATTCGGCAGTTATTCTTAAATTATTCTGAAACTAATTTGGTGCAGGCAGGTGCAGGTTTGAGGTTCTAAAGCCACTAAAGGGCTCCTCTTCTTGGCATTGCTTAACGGTGCTCCGACCACTGTACGCCAGTGATGGAACCGGGTCACTTAGGCTTACGACCCGGTGACCCGGGTTTTCAGAAAATTCAAAAATCTGCAAAAACTTTCATTTTGCCTAAAAACGCTGAATTTGTGGCTTCCATGTGCCATCACCACACGGAAAAGAATAACTGTGACATATGTTTGTTCTCGGATTTTTGAAAAGTATTTAATAAGACTGTAGCATTATCTAAATTAATGCAGAAATGAGTTGACAAAACCAATGATTTATCCGTATGCGAAATTTTGCAGGGTCTAATACGAGTACTTGACCAAAAACACGAAATACTTTAAAAATTTGGTTTTCATTTTGTATTGCGTAAACTGTTCACGTATATATCTTCAACATTTACCTTGGATGCAAAATATTAATCAACTAACCGTATAGTTCTATATAGATTTATATCATGAAACTAATAAATCTAAACAATATAATCTGCCAGAGACAGACAGATTCAAACAACCTCAAGCTGCGAAAGTGCTGCGAAAGACAAATATAGAAAAAAGCAAATTAATGCTGCACATCGAACAAACATTTAGGCTAAACGTTTAGCTTGGTAAGTCAAAAATGTCTAAAATTTGTGATAAATTCGAAAGCCGGGTCAAGACCGGGTCAAACTCTTGACCCGGTGACCCGGTCCAAAAAGTGACCCGAACTGACCCGATGACCCGGTTCCATCTCTGCAATACGCGACTGTTCCCCCGTTTGGGGAGGACAGGTATACTCCCCCTCCGTTTGGTGTGGGGGAGTTTCCGACCCCCCGTTTGGTAGGGGGTGAGAGGTAGCAAATGTGGTCCCAAATCACGGAGGATTGCTCAGGCAGGCTAACGCTAAGTTTGACTCATTCGGATCTGATTGTCTGTTGGCGACCCCCCTCGAAACGTGGACCACAGTTACCCTTTCAAACGGGGACCCTTTTCGGAAATATGCTGCAAACTACCGTAATCCCCCAAACGGAGGGGGTCTATGCAATCTGATTGGCTGTTGGCCACCCCCCCTCTCCCCCACCGAACGGGGACCTCTTATTGGCTACCCCCATTAAACGAAGGGGGGTATGCCTTGTAGATTTGGTCGACCCCCCCCCAAATGAGGGAACATTCGAGTGTTGTGGTCGGAGCATCGCTAAGCAATACCAAGAACAGAAGCCCTCTGGGTGGCTTATCTTCTTCTTAAAGAAGGACTATGGACTAGGACCTGAACGATATTAGATAATTCTTACAAGCTAGCTAGGAGTTAGCTCTTTGCAACTTGATGCCATTATTGGTGTACGGTGTTTCGACTTATTTGTCGAAAACGCCCGATTTAGAAATATCAGCGTAGTATGTGGCTGGTTACAAACAAGCCCCCAAATTTCGCCTTAATATTTCGAGCATATACCTAGTATGTACTCTTCCTGTTATATGCCTCTTGGGCATTCAACATCAGAAACACTCTTTGCAAATGGCACCACGAAACTTAAGTCGCCAATTTTCCGAAGTTAAGGCGCTGACAACCTTCGGCGAGTACTGCTACGAAGTGCGCTAGTACTGAACAAATCACCAGCTGGTATACCCCTCGAGCAAAATAACAAGGACGCTGCATTTAATATTAAGAAAAGAGCTTACTTACAATCAAGTACATACGCAAACTTCTCACAGATACAAAAATCACTGCAAAAACATCGAAAAATGATTTTAAAATTAATCTCTTAAGGAGTCTCTACAGGACCTACTATAAAGACCCCTGATTTTTTCAAGTTCCAACTGGCCAACCATTACATAAAAGTTTCTAACGCAGAATAACTAAAATTAAAAAAATACTAACTCTTCCAAAACCTCAGCAAATTAAACAACGCTTCTGTAGTAATTTACCCGAAGAAATCTACTTTGAAACTCCAATCATATAACAAGATTCATTACTTATTCTAGATAATTTTAAGCAACAAAAATGTGTGATTTTTATAAATAAAAATATAACTTTAAACTTCAGAAAAATATGAGGAAACACAAATAAATTTCTATGCCGGTAAGAAATGAAAAGCTGTTCAAAAAATGAAAGAACAAATTTTAGTTTTCACTGTAAAACAAAAAAATCACAGAAATCAACATAAAAATACCGAAGCCTAATCAGACAGCATTAGATGACAACATTAAGATAAATAGTTATGTAATCTAACAACAACAAAAGACGAAACAAAGCGATAATAGGGTAAACAGGAAAAACGTCAAAATGCTAACAGTTGCCATGACGGTAGGCTTTCAACAATACAGTGTTTTTCTTAGTCAGAGTCGAAATAAAGGGATTTTAAAACAAAAATAAAATTATTACTAATATAATTAGTTAAGAAAAATAACAATTACAACAGAAAACAGCCCTCTAAAACGCAGGCAAACCAAAACACAAACACAAATGAAAGAAATCAAAGGGGTCTACGACAACAAGACGAACAGGCGGACAAAAGCAATGTATGCGTTGTACGCCAAAATATACATAAATCGCCATAAAAACGGACAGCCACAGCCAGCCAAGACAAAAGTTAGAAAATCCAAGAAACAGAGATAATTATAGCCATGAGAAAATTCTCTCAATCTAAAATTACATATACATATAGATTTTAATACGCACAACGACACAAACACATGTAGTACTACAACAAAACGACGTCGCACACAGTATGGCGAGCAAGCAAGAACAACAGTCATATTATGAAAAAACTAAACATTAGGATGTGAAACAGGAAACAGGGGACGGGCAGGCGGAATTGGGAGGGAGAGGGAGTAACATCAGGAACAAATCGTCAAAATGAGGGATTACTCCAAAGGAACAGATTACCTGTCGGTCACAGGACATGCAGGACGGAAGGTTAGGAATTAGTACAGAAAAGCAGGATGGAGTGTACAGTTAATTACTGTCCGCGTCTGTACCAGGCCAGTGTAAGAGTCATGTAGGTTCCGAAAACACCTGATGCAAGGAAAGGAAGGGGAAAGGGAGCCTGGGAGTCGAAACCGGGCCAGATGAGCAGCTGACCACCGACGGAGAGAGACCATAATCCGGGTTCAAATATCGTCAGTTATGAATCACAATGGCCTTTTCCATAGGATGGGTTGAACTACGTCTAGAGTTCTTGTTCTGGTGATCCAGGGCTAGCCAAGGCTTCTGATAGTCTGAAATAGCACACCGCACAATAATCTAGCACATAATAATGTTACACTATGACAAATCAGTGTGTGTACAAAATTTAACCGTTTATAAGCATAATAACATTTAGAATTAGAATAAACCCAAACAACGTCTATATTTTCGAAATAGTTCGGAGGAAGTCTCCAAAATTTGGAAAACTCAAATTTCAGAATTGTTGGATTTCAGAAATTTTTTATATACAACCAAACTTTTCTGTTAACGAAACAAGAGCTGGTCTCATGCATATTCTTGCTTTTGCAAACATTAGAAACAGAACTTTTGGAATTAGAATTTTCAAATTTTATAGACTATTTTCTCCAATATAACATCATTTTAAATCTTGGTAGCATTTGAAAGGATATCATTTAAAAGCTCTCAACAAGACTTTGCAATAAGTGATGAAAGCACTTCTTGAAAATAACATAACATAACATTGCTGAGCAAACTGACTTTTTGATTCGTTTCAGATCAATGAACAGAACAAGCAGCTAATCTCAGCCCTCGTTCTACTTACTATGCTGCAATTCCGCGAGATTAATCGTATAGTTACTATTCGCATCCCAGCTTGTCATCTTTCCCATAGTTACCAGATTAAATTTAAACTAGAAATAAAAACAAAACAAAATTAACGGCTCATCTCGCACGCAAATTAGACGTGAGTAGTCGACACTGAAAAATGACGCACAATTCTGACGGTGGCGTCCCAAACAGAAACTTTCTGAAGCCTGGCTTTTTCCTACATGGGGGGGGGCTGGACGCCCCCCTCCCGAAATAGGTCAAGCAACGTTTACTGACTGGTGCGCTCACACACTCTGCGTTTACGTGCTGCAGCTCGAAAGCACAGGCAGTGCATAAATCTAAAGTCTGACTGTAAATGTAGAAAGCGAAATTGTTTATATCTCTAAGGCGCTTCAAGATGGCTACCATAATGTATAATATATTTTCTGACCCGGAATGATGAGATCTTTCGTTTTGTGAAAATTTTGTTTGAAATTTCCAGTGCAATTTCAAAGGGTGCCGCATTTGTAGGTTGGTAAACGTTGCGTCCACGAATTTTTCAGGAAAATTTCCCATTGTCCGAATATTGTACATACAAAATTTCAACTTTTTTGGTTGAAAAATGCGGGAGTAGCTGTTGTTGTTGTTTGCTGCATTAGACATCACAACGTGATGATCACCCGAAGGTTCAAAGTTAAGCCAGGAAAGCGGACCCGTAAGGTTGCTCAAAAACAACTCAACCAAGGTGCCAGAAGGAGTCTCAAAGCCTGGTCGACATTACGACGGATGACGTCTCCTCCTTCTTAAGGTGCTGGTATCCTTATGTGCAGTGCTTTTGTCGTGACTTTTCGAAACGCTATAACTTTCGCAATTTTGGGAGTTGGAAAGAGCTTTATACACCGTTTTAAAGCTTATAATCTGTACATTAACATGAGCTTAAGAAACTAGCAAATTTGGCAAAAAAATAGCAAAAAATTGCCAACATGCTGACAGCTGACAGACTGAATACAGACCAAAAATCTTTGAACATCGATTTCTCGAAACTGTAGAATCGGCCAAAATTTCTTCCTGTGCCATGATATGAAGGACATGTGGGCCGAGGGACATTTTGTTGGATTTGGCTCAACAAGTCTCAATACTCCAGAAAATCCGGCAAATGCGCGATGACACGAAATTTCGCAACTTTCTATTCAGTTTTCTCACAACCGGAGCTGTTTTAGCTCAAACCAAGAAAAATGTCCCTCCGCAATAGGGCGAATTTTCATTCAGCCAAAAATCACGCGAATCCATTGGGTAGTTTTTGAGAAATCAATGTTCAAAACAAAATAATCGCAATTTTGTCAAAATGGTTTTTCGGCGAATTCTCTAGCTTAAAGCAACTAACTCCAGCGAATAGGTATTCATAAAATGCGCAATTGGACGGTGTATCGATTGAGCATAAATCAGCCAAAATTGTCTGTAAGATTTGGCAGTAATTTTGAAAAAACTGATTTCTTCAAAAATGGCCATTTTTTGACCCCAAAAGTTGTTTTTGGCTTATACTGCCTTAACCACTAGAGGTAGCTCAAAAGTTGTAAAAGCAAAAATGTTCATTTTGGTGCCCTCTTTCCAGCCATAACAACCAATCCGGTGTATGGACTATGTACTGAGAGAATAAGGGCGAAAACCAAAACTTTTTTATCTTTGCACCTAAAAATCCGGGACTGGTCCCAGAATGTTAGAGAGCACGAAAATAATGTATTTGGAAAGTGTCATCTACTTTCATGAAGAATTGAAGCCTGTAGGGTCGAATTTACACAAAGCGATACCAGCACCTTAAGAAACATGCTACTTCGGCCTCGGCGTTGCCATAACCGTTGCGGCTAGCCACGCCCGAGGACATTTTTCAGTCAGACTTGAGATTAACGCAGTAAAGCACTGCTTGTGCTTTCGAGCTACAGCACGTAAACACAGATCGTGTAAGCGCTTAGCGCGAATGTCAGTAGATACCAATTTGAGGGAGTGCAAAAGGGTACACCTTAAACATGCAATTTTGTTCTGACTTAGAATGCATGATGGCATAAATAGCATTACACTAATACTTTTGCTAGAGTGGTTATTCAAAAGTTAAACAACAATTTAAAAGAAAGCCACGATGATAAACCTTCTCAAATTCCTTGTCTGGAATCTCCAGTATCTTCTGTATTCTATCACGAACAGCAGAAAACTGTTCCCCATTTCTAACTTTCAACAAGAAGGGATTTCCGAATGTATGACTTAGATCCTACAACATGCAAAAATGTATTGAAAAATCAAACAACCACCACTTATATACTGTCCAAAAAATAATATACACAGCCCAGCAGAACACTAAGGTGATGAAACTACTTGGAAAACATTAAACTGTTAAATCGCCCTTGGAATGCCAATAGAAACTACGTGAAAACTCAAAATTTGAAGTTATGACTTTTGAAAATTTCAACGAAAGCAAAATTCATGCATATATCGTTTTTGGAGCTTTGTTTATTTAAATTAAATTTAAAGCTGTACACAATCCTGAATCGTCTGGAACTCAATTCGAACAGTTGGTTGTCTAAACGGCTGCACACCAAAATTTTGTTTTCACTTACGTCCCTTATATTCCACTTACGCTTGGCATATTAAAGTTTCTTTCTTGAAATATAAGGACATTTTGACCTAACATATTTAATTGGTAAATGTGGGCAAACTAAATGTCGGTTTCTGCTCAAGTTTACATCGTTCCAACTTCCATTCATCGCAAAGGCATTCATTTCTATGAAAACAAAGTGTTACGATACATTATTTTCTCGGACTTCGAATAAAATCCAATTTTGAGTTTGTATCCGCAGAAAGTTCGATGGACGCAGAAAGTAGTAAAAACAATAACGTACGTATTTTCTTTGACTGACATTACGATAAGCGCACCGAATTCAAACAACATAATACGCAACGCAACCTGCAAAACTGATTAATTTTCAAAATTGGTAAAAGCTTCTCAAAAGAATGATGGCTGCAATGCCGAAATAATTTAAAAGTATGATATTAACGAGTCAGCGTACAAGAAAAACAGAAACCAGTTGCCAATTTCCAAAAATCTAAGTATTTTGGACAAAACTTATAAAATTTAAAATTTGGCGGCAAAATGACCTAACTAAGCTTAGGTCAATGTAAAAATTTGTATAGCTTATGTAGTAAACATTAGGCAGTCAAAATGACCTAATATAAAATTTCAAAATGAGATTTGGGTGCCGGTTCTTCTCTGACAATACCGTCGTTTCCGTCTTTCCCTCTATTGTTCTAAACAGAACAACTTTAAGTAAGTGGGATAATTTTATTACTTTTCCTCTGTGTCATTTAGAAACCTATAAAATGCCAACAACAAACATGTGCACATAGTGCAGAATGACAAAAGGCTATAACTCTTTTATTTTTGCATGTTCAGATACGTTCTTTTGCTCAAATAAAGTAACCTATTTCTGCAAAAAAAGCTAGTTTGACCGTTTGGTCTAGTTAGGCCCTTTTGGCATTCCAAGAACGAAATTAAATTGGTACCTGTTATGCGTAAGTACAACAAAACAAAGTAACGTAAGCTCCAGGTAAATCCAGATCTAATACAATTTAGAGAAAGTCTGATAGTATCGCCGAAAAATTATTGAATATTTGGTTAGTGGTTTGTGGACTGACTAATATTCTATAATCTATACGTGAATTATTAGAACACCATGATACTTTCACAACAGCTCATCACCTTTTGATAGTGGGCAACAGGTAGCAAGTATTCAACTTTTGAATCAATACTGAGCTGATCCTGGGGTATTTCCTCGGCTCGATACGTCTTCGCATGCATTGGAAGGTCTTCAATTTTTGTATCCAAATCTACAATCCTGCCAATCTTGTGAGTGTTAATTTCTAATATCCTAAAAGGTGAAAAGAAAAGTAAGACCAACTGCAGCATGTATGTCATGGTATGTTTTTAGGGTTTTTCCGGAGGGGGGCTTCCGGGGCGCCCGGGGGGGGGGGGGAGGAATTTTCGGGGGTGGGAGATTTTTTGCAAAAATGAGCCAAAAATTGGCATTTTTGGCGTATTTTACACGTAGAAACACAAAGCGTTTCCAAAAATGCCAGGATCTCAGCCAATTGTACGAAAAAATCTCCGGCAAAGCTGGAAAACATTTGAAAATTTGCCTACTTTTGGCAAAAATTTGGGCCCCAAAAAATCCGGGTGGGGGAAGCAAAAATCCCGGGAGGGGGCGATTTCGGGAGGGGGAAGGCATTTCGGGGGAATGTCAAGTTCGAAGGGGGGGGGGAAATCAAAATATGATTTCAAAGAGCTCGCGCATACGAGCGTGAACAGTGAACAGTGCACGACCGACTCTAGACTTCACAAAATAGTATAATAAATTACTGCAGAATAGCAGGAGATTAAGTCAGATTTCTGAATGAAAAACAAGCGGTTAATGCTCTACTATTCCGTAGCTATACTAAAACTTATTTGGTGCTGCCCGTGGTATGACAGTGGCAAGCGTCATATGCTCGGTTATTATTGGGTGACCTCATAATATGCAAGATAACTGCTGATTACCCTAAGAAACACAACCAGTAGCGCACAGTCATGAACGCCCACTAGCTCTAGCAAGGCCGCACCCAGGGGGGTTATGGAGTCTAGATCCCCCTTTTGGGGTGACAAAATGAAAATGTTTGCTATTTTTAAGCAAAAACAGCTAATTTCAAAAATTTTGACGCCGATAATCTACTCTTTGCAAGAAATAAACATCCAATGTACCATTTAATGGCAAAATGCATGAAATTCTTTCCCTACCGGGGGCACCGCCTGTTACATTTTACCGCAGGTGGACCCCCCCAATTTCAAAATCCTGGGAGCGGAGCTGAGCTGAGCTCTATACATGCGTTTTGAAGTCGAAAATAAAAGGACTCTGTTAAAGGCTTGAAATCTTGTTTACTATGTACTCACTCAGTTGCTTGGGTATGCTGTTATCCTGAAGATCATGTCTACAGGCAAATAACTTGTATGTGCGACTATCAGTTAATATGCACTCTGTCTTAACAACAGCTTGTGTGAATAAGAAGCGAAAAGTCAGTTGAGGAATGAAGAGCCAACCTCAATTTCCCAGTTCCATTTTCTGCTAATTTCACGTTTTTCCGAATCTCTTCCAGTAAGGTTTTAACAGTAGCATTTTTGTCCGGATAAAGCGTCATTTCCTAAAAACAAAACGACTGAAGAAAATAATAGGAATAATTATTTTCACTACGAATTATCTATGCAATCATAATGCTGAACTAACAACGACCAACGACGACCAAATTGTATAATTAAGTCAGAAAATCACCGTATATCATCGGTTAGCTAAAGGTATCGTTGTGCGCAAAACATAGCAGATTTTGCAAGGTAGATGTCAATACAAGCAGGTCAGTTAACTACAAGAATCATGAGAAAAACAAGTTATCACACTAAACTGTCACGGAGCTCTTTACCTCCACATTCATTGTAGAATCCATCCATGTAAATTTGAACTGTTTTTTATTCTCCATTTCATCAACTCTGAAAGGGATCTAAAACAACAAGTCAGTAAAATAACATACAATAATCTATGTTTTAATGCAAAACATGAAATACTAAACCAGCTACACAAAACCTTAGCACAATTAAAAACGATAAAGTTGCCCTTGGAGCAAAGGCCAACCTACAGCAACTTACTGTGTGTCAGTGAGTATCTCCAGAACAAAATATGATGCCTACATCAGGGTATTTTTTACAGGGGGGGGGCGGCCCCCCCCGAAATTGACCTCCCCCGAAAATGCCTTTCCCCCCCGAAATCGCCCCCTCCCGGGATTTTTGTTTCCCCCCTCAGGGATTTTTTGGAGGCCCAAATTTTTGCCAAAAATAGGCCAATTTTCAAAAATTTTGGGCCAGGGCACCCCCCCGGAAAACATCCCTAAAAAATACCCTGTGCACAGGGGCGCACTTAAGGGGGGGCGGGGGGGGCCGCCCCCCCCCCCCCGAAACCAGACGTAAAGAAAAAATTTTAGTGTCCGCGCGTAGCGCGGAAATAATATTCCAAAAATTTTCGCGCCTTCGGCGCGAAATTCAGTTCATTTTTGCTTAATCTACCCTTATTTCAGAGTTTTAAACCGTTCAACAGCAACTTTTTTAACATATATAATTTTTCTCGCCTGCGGCGCTTTTCTAGCTCCATTTCGTTCAATTTTTCTCGCCTGCGGCGCTTTTATGGCTTAATTTCTTTAAATTGGTTGCGTTCCAAACGCATTTAATTTCGCGTACACAATTTCAAATCTCTTAATAACGGTTGCCATTATAAGCAGATTGTTCATAATTTCAAAATATTCTCAACTTTTATTTATATAAATCTTTTTAAAGGTTTCCATTGCGGATCTTTTCATAATTTTAAAATTTTCTCAACTTCTGGGGGGCTCCGCCCCCCAGACCCTCCGCGTGGATTAGCGGCAATTTCGAAATCTTGTCCATCTGGCGGAAGCAAAAAAATTTAATGCTCGACCTGCCCCTCTTCAAAATCCTGGGTGCACCACTGTTAGGCGCAAAATTTGTTCTATTTTTATTTAATGTCGCTTATTTTTGAATTTTAAACCTTGTTTGCAAAAATTGTGCCCCCAGACCCCCCAAATTTTTTTAGGTCCGCCCCCCCCCCTGAAAAAATTTCCTATGTGCGCCACTGCCTGTACATCAGTGGAACAGGCAGCTCTCTTCATCAGTCATCATGCCAGAACAGGCTCTTGCTACCTTCCCGCTGTAGCTGTACCAGCTTCCTACCCGCTTACCGACCTGTTAAGCATGAGCAGCTGGGCTAGATAGAGCACACTACTAATCGATATTATATGAATAGCCCCTTGCTCAGAGAAGCTTTGCTCCAAACCACTTTGTTTCGAATCACTCCGCCACTGGAACGGATGAGAAGCCGAAACCCTTACCATAAGGCTAGCCCTGCGCGAACATAGTGAATAGTTTTGGAAACCTTGGAAGCAGACATGTGCAAGAGGGAAAGTTTTGGACGGGGGATGAACCGGCGGTCGAAGACCGAATTTTTACGATTTTTCCGGTGACAGTATTATGATGGAATAACTAATCGTATTATGTATATAGACATGCATACCTTCTGGTAGAAGAGCTTGTACTTTACACCTCGTTGTCGTTGTCGAACTTCCAATAAATTCGCTAGGTTTGAATCAGGGCTAAATCTGATGGGAGTGACTTGGGAGGCGTCTCGATAACTAAAATAAATATTTTAGTAGGTGATTAGGAGATAACTAAAATAATTACTAAATAATTATTTTAGTAGTCACTCCTGGCTCCGGGGATGAGCACCGGCACCCTAGACCCTGACAAGGGTAGGAGAATTCTCCGGGGGTTACCTTTTTTTACCTTTTAATTATTTTAGTAGTGAGTAGGTGATAACAATTTAGTAGGTATCCATCCCATTTTACAATTCCGTACAATCTTTTCTTAAGTTTTTTCATGGGTTCGTGTTCATCGGATTTTAGAGCTGAGCGCGGATAATAAAATTTTTCCACTACATCTGGTTTGGGGGGGCGGCCCCCTCTCTATGTGCACCGCTTTCATAACTTCCAGTAAAACCCCCAGCTTCATAACTTATATACATTATACTATGAGAAACAAAAATTTGAGGTTCTAGAACCAAAGTACAAGATTATGCATAGTGACTGCGATAATTTGAAAGCTTACTAAGTGATCTACAACTTTGCTTTTAGACATAAGTCTCTAGGCTCTTACCGTTTTTGACCAGTGAATTTTGAAGAAATTTTGTTTGAAAATTGGTTATTTTTGACGCGATTTTTGCTGAAATCATTTTGTCGTTTGGTACCAGTATAGACCCCAAACATGGGTAAGCTTAGGCCTTCCTAGGCTTTATAAAAATAGAAATAAATATATACTGCGAAGCCAAAAAATTTAACAATATATACGTACGTGTTTCTATTACTTAAACTCTGAATGAAAACGCGACTGATATAAAGATTTAGAATGACTGATCAAAATTAAGTCCACACGCTTTTGAATACTAGGGAGGAGTCACATGGAGAATTCAAGTATTTACCTCCACTTGGATATTAGTATTTACCTCCTGCAATAGGAAATATCATAAACAGGGACACATACCACGCATCCTATTTTACTTGGTGTCTATTAGGAGCCATGGTAGTATTATAAGAACAAGTGAAAGCTACACTTAGTCATTCACCAAAAATTGCTTCTAAGCAGGTGCACATTCACGGCAAAATAACAAATCAACATCCAACACTAACAACCTGCGTTAGTAAAGTGCATGCGACCTCTGCCAGACCAGAGCTCACGATACACGAATTTAGAAATTTAGAATGACTGATCAAAATTAAGTCCATATGCTTTTGAATATTAGGGAGGAGTCACATGGACAAGAATTGGTTTAGTGGGCAAAATAACTTTAAAACTGCGAGCCAAAAGGATTGAGATAATATTAACGCCAACAACTCTGAGACAGTTTATACAAGAAAAAATATAAAACCTAAGGAAAATTGGAAGGAGTAAATGTCAGTCAGAAGCCTACACAGAGGCGTAGAGGGACTTACGGGTTAGGCCTATAGAACTGTATCTTCATTTGATCCCAGTGTATGTGTTGGGCAAGGGTGTTGGCAACGATATCATAGGACCACCGAAGATTACACGTCAAGTTATAAGACTGAGTCTGATCCAAACGATCCACAAACTCAACGTCCACTCGATTGAACATTTCTCTGAACAAGACACAAAACAGCAATAAAATTAAGATTAAGAACTCAATATAAATAGGTTTTAATTGAAATACGCTTTCAGAGATTATTACGGAGGAGGTTTGCCACAAACAAAACTCTATATTGGTTTATTTAGTCCACTCAAAACTACATATACTATGTAAAATAGTCTCAATAAAAAGACAGCTGGAACAAGGACAACAATAAACAAAAATAGCAACAGGAAATCTACTTGAAATAATCAGCTGCCGTGGGACAATCAGGATAGCTAGGTTGGAATACAAAAATATCACCATCCATAATTTCTTCCATTGCCTGATCTAAAGGCTGATCCACGTTCTCGATGGGTTCAACCATACCAGGCCTCACCTCCTGAAAAGTTGCCTATCTAAGACAATTAATTATCAAGACTAGGTATCCAAACTTGTTAAAATTAGTAAAAAATTTAAAATTTGTAAAACTTAACAAAAGAGCACTCCACATAAAAGCCAACATAGCTAAGTTGAAAAGTAAAAAATTATGGAGTATTAACTACTTATTTGAAATCTTCTATATGCTTTAATAATATGCGCGAAGAACAAGATAAAAAGAATCAAGCAAGGAAAACAATAACAAGCTAAATTGGCATGAATGGTTTGCCGCCGCTTCTTTCATTAGGCAGGTTATTTGTAGCGTCGATTTTCGGTCAAATGGGAGATAAAGAGTATTTTCCGTGTTGTTTTCTGAAAATGATTGCCCTTAAAGGGGTAGTTGGGATAAGGAACATTCCCTGGAAATGGTTGCCCTTAAAGGGACAGTTGGGATAAGGAATGTTTCTGGAAATGGTTGCCCCTAAAGGGGCAGTTGGGATAAGGAATGTTTATGGAAATGGTTGCCCTTAAAGCGACAGTTGGGATAAGGAATGGTTCTGGAAATGGTTGCCCTTGAAACGGCAGTTGGGACAAGGTATATATATATTCCCTGGAAATGGTTGCCCTTAAAGGGACAGTTGGGATAAGGTATATATATATATTCCCTGGAATAGTTGCCTTTGGAAGGGCAGTTGGGATAAGGAATGTTTCTGGAAATGGTTGCCCCTAAAGGGGCAGTTGGGATAAGGAATGTTTCTGGATATGGTTGCCCTTAAAGGGGCAGTTGGGATAAGCAGTTCTTAGCTTAAAGACACTTTACAGTTTAACAAACGTTCGTCTTGTTAACGTAATCAAATTGCAAAGCAAGTCGGAGAATATGCACATAATCCTTTTCTAGAGTACCTGCTGCAACTTTAGCATGACTGCCTTTCGTCATATCTCCAAAGCCACATCTTCTTTAAAACGTTTGATTGTACGTATAAAATCTACGTTCTCGACCTCCCCTTGGTCCAACGTTTCGTCCAAATTTTAGACAACAACATTTTAACCCGTTCATCTGGAAATGGTTGCCCTTAAAAGGGCAGTTGGGATAAGGAATTTTCTATTACTACAAGTTGCTTGATACACCCTCTTAAAGGGTGTCCTAGCATATCCACCAGCTCAAATTGACTAACAAGTTCAAAAAACACAGATATTAGGCGTTTCTGGGCAGTTTGCTCACTTTTGCGGTCTCCAACAGTGTAACTTTTGGCCATATCTCGAGATTCACAAAAGCTAAAAAAATTTCGATTGCAGATTTGGAATCAGCGTCCCCGAATTACTCTAGGACTGACTTTTCAACCAAATCGGAGACAAAAAAGTTTCGACCATTTTTGAGAATCACCTTGGTCCCCCCTTACGATTTTAAAAAATTAAATTCCCTGCCCTGGTCGACTGGGTGGGTCTAGAGCGATGAAATTAAAATGGGCCAGGTTTGGGACCAACCCCCACATACCCACCAAATTTCAGCTCCGGGCGTTGAGCCTAGCTTGAGTTAATAGGGGGGGACAAGAAGAAGAATAATAATAATAATAACTAGCTAAATTGGCATGAATGGTTTGCCGCCGCTTTTTTCTGTAGGCATCAAACTTTGTAGCGTCGATTTTCAGTCAAATCGGTGACAAAGAGCATTTTCCGTGTTGTTTTCTGAAAATGGTTTGGAAATGGTTGCCCTTAAATTTAAATGGGCAGTTGGGATAACGAATCTTTGACTAAATATCGCTAAAGGTTATTTGATACACCCTCTTAAGGGGCGTCCTGGCAAATTCACCAGCTCAACTTGACTAACGCGTTCGAAAAAGCACTGATATTAGGCCTTTCTAGGCAATTTGCTCACAGACAACTTTCAATCTTGGCCGTTTTTCAACATCAGCGTTTCGAGGGTCAAAACTCGAATTTGGTACATTTTCAAGGTTTGGCCCTATTACAGCTTTTCCTTGGCCCGATGAGAGCTTTCGAATGATATCAAAATCTGCAGGATTCGACAACTTTTATTTTTAGTCGATTATTGCAACATAAGCGTATCGAGGGTCAAAACTCGAATTTAGTACATTTTCAGGATTTGGCCCTATTACAACTATTTTATAGCTATTTGAGACCTTTCGAATGATACCAAAATCAGTAGGATTCGACAACTTTCATTTTTGACCAATCTTTGCAAGATGGTTGCCCATAGAAGGGCAGTTGGGATAAGAGATTTACGATAATTATTGCTAAAAGTTATTTGATACAGCCTGTTAAAAGGTATTCTAGCAAATCCACCAGTTCAACTTGACTACCTAGTTCAAAAACACATATATTAGGCGTTTCTGGGCAGTTTGCTCAGTTTTGCGGTCTCCAACAGTGTAACTTTTGGCCATATCTCGAGATTCACAAAAGCTAGAAAAATTTCGATTGCAGATTTGGAATCTGCTTCCCCGAATTACCCTAGGACTGACTTTTCAACCAAATCGGAGGCAAAAAGTTTTCGACCATTTTTGAGAATCGCCTTGGTCCCCCCTTACGATTTTAAAAAATTAAATTCCCTGCCCTGGTCGACTGGGTGGGTCTAGAGCGATGAAATTAAAATGGGCCAGGTTTGGGA
>JASAND010001973.1:0-13434 GCA_030248195.1 Trissonchulus latispiculum | reverse complement strand
GGGTTACGTATTGCTCAAGGAAAGAATCAGGGTCCGCTTGCAGCCGATTCTGTTCAGGAGATAAGGCGGTAGAAAAAGGCACGATATGACGGATCCGAAATAGACCACTCCCAAAGAAATGTAGAAGGTTACAACAGTTTAGTGATAAATCCAAAGTAGACTCGATATCTGATTAAATTTCCAAAGTTCAACTAGAAAGTATGAAAATCGAGCACTAAGACAAAACTTAACCATCAAATGAGCAAGCATCGAATTCAAAAAAGTTACCCACAAAAAAAGGCGTAAACGCGGCATACTCCCCGAAATAACCAAACCCAACCGTACCGCAACACTTTCTACCGTTACACAATTTCCCATGTTTGCTTCTCTGTCTGACTTCTAACTATTAAGTAAGTTCTCGCCAATTTAGACAAGAGTTATCGAAAAATTGTGAGCGTTTTGGATGACCTAAAGCAACTCACTATAGTTTATGTCATTTCTGCCAGTGCTAACTTCACACAACATTCCAGCAAAACAGACCTTCGACAGAACATTGGTAAACAGGCAAGCAAACTGCACGGGAATATTGGTTTTTTCCTAAGCGAAAAGGTCCAAACTATGTTTCAGGCCAAGTCATTGGAAATTTCACTTCCAGTAGAATCATCGAACTGATGCATCGACCGCCGGACAAACTGCCTGATCTCATCGAGTACAGCTGTGGTCACTACTACGGCCCGACTACAAATCTTACCCCATACGCCGCAAATAATCTTCGCCGTCCTCCGGCGCATGCCATAAATTCGTTGATTGGCATCTACTTTTGTTGCACTCTTGTGGGTTGGTCAATCATCGGAGCCTTTTTGAATCAGCTTCGTCGCGATTTCGAACTGGATCGGGTGCGGCCGCGATTCAAGCCGGAGGTCTGGCAACAGACCATTAGGAGTCTAAAAAATCCAAAACATATCCTGCTAATTCCATTGACCGTATTCAATGGAATGGAACAGGCGTTCATTGCTGGAACGTTTACGCAGGTAGATTAGATTTAGCTTAATAATAATGCGTGACCTAACAGTTGTGGTAATGGATCACTTTTGTAAAAATCTAAAACATGAGCAAAAACATGAAAGGAATTGCTACTTTTCAGTGACAGCAGGTGTTATTGCCTGATGTTACTGTCTATAACAAAGAAAAAGGAATAAACGCTCGACGATTGGTGAAAAATATATATCCTTCAAGGACTTCACAGTTAACAGTTCCCAGTGAATACATTGCTAAGAATCAATATAATTGTTGTTATTTGCTTATCTCTAGGCCATTGGAAGCTACAATTTGGTATTTTTAGTATATGACTCTCAAAAGTTTGGAATATTTTTAAGATAGTCCACCTTAACGTCGTCCAGGTACGCATCAAAAACAAACCCCAGTAAATTTATGTCTATGTGGTTAAAGTGAAGTTGATAGTAACTCATTCCTTATTTCTAAATATTTTACTCTGAATTAGTCTTTTAGGCGTACATTGCGTGCTGTTTGGGTATACCGAATATCGGCGATGTGATGACTTGTTTCGGTGTCTGCAATGCCATTTGTTGTCTCGTCTTTGGTCCGCTGATCAAACTCTTTGGCAGAATGCCGCTGTTTATGTTTGGTGCTGTTGTGGATATGCTGATGATTTTTACCCTTTTCCTGTGGCCGCCTAATCCGGCAGATACCGTACTGTTCTATGTCATTGCCGCTTCTTGGGGGATGGCTGATGGAGTATGGAACACCCAAATCAATGGTGAGCCGAAAATTAACATTAATCGATGATAATATTATCAGTGTTAACATTAATCAGTATGAATTTCAAAATAATCAACAATACACGATTGACAATTTGTGCAGTAAACGCTGATATGCTTTTTCCTGGGCTTACTTTCAAACTCGCTTGAGGCACTGTTTCCGGTCAAATCTGAGTTCAAGTGACATGCAAAATCAGAACGATCTGTAGTAAAATGTGGAAGGGGTCGAGCAACTTGACAAACCGAATTTGGGCTTAGTTTAGTTTTTAGCTTTATTCTAAATTTGGGGACGTTTCATAAGATGCATAAGTTTAGGAGCGTTCCTAAGTTTGGCTTATGCACCTAGTTAGAAGAATGCAATTTCAATGTATCCTCCTAACATAACAGTGGATACCAACGCTTCTAACATTCCCTTAAATTGGGTACCCTCACTCCAGAGTACTGACTTGGGAGAATCTTTTGAACGTTCACCAATTTAGTAGAAAAGCGATATTCCAATACTTTAACCACAGAATGAAAGCTTGTGCTGATTACTTAGTCCCTGTCTTGTTTAAATGTGAATCATTTGCAGCGAAACCCAAATCCATCAATATTTACTATATTTATCAGACTAGATGAAATAAACATAATAAGATAATGATTTCTGATACCATGCAATGCATTGCAGCGTTGTGGGCGCACCTCTATGAACAGAATTTGGAAGTCGCTTTCGCCAATTACCGACTGTGGGAATCTGTAGGCTTTACCGCTGCATTTGTAGCAACGCCCTATCTGAGCACAGAGCAGAAGCTTTACCTTCTTCTTACCATGTTGCTTATTGGGATCATAGGATATGTTTTCATTGAAATGTGGGGACCTGTGGAGGTTTGAATTTAAACTTATTTTTGTATTTAATTTTATGATACATGAACAAACTATTAACAAGCAGACTGAAAATATATAAACATAGAAAAATGGAATTCCTACTCTTAAAAGATAAGTAAACATAATAATAGCATCAGTAGAACTTGAGATTTGATAAATTTAGGTTTTCCGTAAGGAAGTTTATAGTAATTTAGTATAAGCAAAACGTTGGGTTTAGTCCTTTTAATTATTGCACAAAAACTAACCTTTTCAAATTTATTATATATATATTTATTTTTATATTACTTATTTATTTCATAGGAAACTTTTGAAAGAATTCAATGTTCAGCTCAAAAGCTATGTCTCTGTACAGCTCATCCTCCAGTGGAAGTTTATCGATTGCAGTCAGCGGATCCTACTGAAACAATCTTATCAAATCCTTCGTTTATGCGAGATATTGCTGCCGGCTATATCTAGACTTGGGTGTTTTGCAATGGTGACATTTCTTTGCAGTATAAGCAGTATATATGTGTAAGCGAACTGTATAGTGTAATTAATACTCTGGAGTTGCTTTGACTATGATGCTTGTTCTTTGGTTCAATCAAAAGTTTAAAGACTGTAAGGACTGAAAGCCCTTCCCAGAAAAATAAGCTTGCAGGATGCTCAGCACACTTATGGGTCAGCTGTAATCAATTGGCCTAGGGACTTAAACCACTGACTCAAACGCCACTACGTAGGACTGGCGCAATAGACACGAACCTTCGACTGCGGATGGAGATATTTAGTCCAGGCGTCTCACCCATGCTGACAAACCTCGCCAAGGAGAAAGGGGCTGAAATTTTGGAGGGCGCCAACGGTTAGGCAACCGACAGATAAGGTTTTCAGGGGACACTCACAAAAATTAGACTCAATCACATATAAACTCCGGGCTAATCCCAGAGTACTACTTAGCTACCTAAAAGATCAAACTAGTTAGATGGAGTTAATAAAAATTAAATAGACAAAATAAAAGAAAACTGGGAACTTTAATTTTGGGAGATAGGCAAATTACAACAACGAAAACCACCTGGACTACCCAGAGCGGGGAAAAGTTATAGACAGCGGGCTACCCACATGTAAAATAAACTGTTTGAACACAATCTTATTAGTGTGCCCATCCACGATTTTATAAGTCATCTAGAAAAACCATATATGTGTTATTCCATAGTGAATACAAAATGTAGAAATGTTAAATGATGTAGATTTGAGTCATAAGTGAAAAAACTCTCCCTGAGATTAGTCTTGTACTTCTTGAAGATTGTGTTATAAAATACAGCTGCATAAAAGATCGGTTTCAGAGGAGAACTATATAATCCATTAAATAATCTGTGCATTAAGATTATGAGCTTAAAAGAATCAGCATAGCAATTTTTTGTATAAGAAAGCTAGCTTTGACAATCTAGCTTCAGTTTCCGGTTTGCTCACATATACGCTAGAGGCCTGCATTACGGCCCGCGGGCGGGGCGGGGGGGGCCGACGACCACCGTTCACGGGCCGGGCCGGGCCGCGGGCCGAAACTCACGGGCTGGGCCGGGCCGCGGGCCGACAGTCCGGCCCGCCATCAGTTTTTGAAACATTTAACTATAAAATAGTAACTCATATTTTAGCTTAAAATGTTTCGCGTTTCCGTTATATGTTTCGTTCACATTAACACTGGTTTTCCTTTAGTTAACTTTAGCATTTTAATTTCATGAATAATACAAGTATTTATCGTCACATCATTAATGTCAAATCCTCAATTCGCCTAAGTAATTTTAGCGTTTATAACATTAGAATTTAAAACTTTGTAAGTAAGGTATTAATAACAGTGTATATAAGTATTTTTATTTTGCTTTTGATGTATTCGCTTGTATTGTATTCTTTTTCAAGAAAACCATACATTTACTTAGAAAAACGCAGTTTTAAAAAATCAAAGTTTTGAGTTTGTGAAGCAAAGATGTACTACTTCTTTAAAAATGAAAATTTGCTCCTGCGCAATTGCATCTTTCTAAAGTCCTCTACTTCTAATTAGTTTAATTCTCAACCGACTAAATCTCAGAATAATGTGCACTTTGCAAAATTTTATCTGGTTTAATAAAAGTACAATATTTAAATGTTGCCACTGTAACCTTTTATTGAATTTTCAGTTTTTTGTTTTGTTAGCCTTCCAGTCTTATATACAAAGTGACAATACGAGGCAGTATCTATTTGCTTTCATTTGTAGAACGACAAAAATTATTTTGCCCTTAATACTGCGTTTAAAAACCATGAAGACTCGAAAAATCAGTCTTTAGAAAAGGCATACTTTTCCTAGAAAAAGCACTGAAAACCAGAGATTCTGGTTTTAATAATCAAGCTTAGAAAATTATTTAAGTAATTTTGCATTTTGGGACTAATGAAAAAATTTCGCTGCCAGGGCGGGCCGAAAATTTTGACGGGCCGGGCCGGGCCGGGCCGAAGCATCTGACGGGCCGGGCCGGACCGGGCCGAAGCAGTTGACGGGCCGGGCCGGGCAGGCCGAGAAAGATTTTTCACGGGCCGGGCCGGGCCGGGCCGCAAAAATTCGGCCCGTGCAGGCCTCTAATATACACTATTTCTGTACAACAGTTATCTATTTACTTACTAAACTGACGTTTTCCAACAGCGAACAGTTTCAACAAAGGATTTCCCTTTCAATGAGGACGAGACATAAACTTCTATGGCTAAGAGTATTATACACTTTATTAGACATCACGTTTCCTGTATACGACAGATTCTATGCAATTTATGTATATTCTGTCTATACAACTATACTTACAAGCAGTGCTTAACTATATACAACAAAATTGTTAATAAGAGTCTGATTTTAGCAAAGCAGATTGCATTAATATTCGCAAAATTGCTTCAGCTGCATTGCTCTGTGCAAAGTGCAGTAGCGAGCAACAGCAATACAACATTGCCAGTGTCCCTGGCAACATCGGAACGGTGCCGCATCTGGTATGCAATGGTAAGCAGGAATATGGATTGCTTCCACTACCACCACAGGAATCGAATCCCCTGATTGCCCAAACGCTTTCAAAAACTGCATCCTTTGGTCACCACATGCTATACGTTTAACCGGCAAATCATGCTGATGACCTCCCAACCCCACTCATCAGCCGATTGCAGAGTAGAGCTAGTGGTCCAATACGCACCACTTTTATACACGGCCCACTTCAGAGAATTCAGCTGATCTGAACTGAGATCACTGGATGGGCACGGAGCCTTTATTGCAAGCGTTTAAACGACCCGAGGGTCAGAGAAAACGACTGCTCCCTCTATAGGGACAGGTTATAGGTTTGGCATGCCGATCACGTTGATGGCAACATAAGCCTTCATTCTGTAAACACTAAAGAATTGCATTCTGCAACACTTTTCATAAAATAGTTTACTGCTGCTGAAGTGAACTTGTGAAAATGAGCAAACCCGGCTAGAAGCAAACTTTAAGTCAACCATAACATCAGCTGTTCTCTTTCCTTCAGTTGTTTTTCGATAAATACTCCTAAAGATCAGCCTTTTCTAAAATCGCAACTAGTGTAAAGTTGTTTGTTTTAAAGTATATATTAGTTTTTCTTGTCGCGCCCACAGGCGCAACAGGCTATGTTAGTTTGGGTTGTACGACTATGGTTTGTGTATAAAATGTCTTTGCTGTTTGATTTGTAGTTAATAGTTTTAATAAAATCTGTTTAAACAGTTAGACTTAGAAGTGTTTAATTTAAAACAGGTTCAGTTTTCAATTAAAAATATTGCAAATCTCCGGAGATTTTGTAATTGAAAAAACAATGTTGCTTAATGTAAATGTTAATTTTGAAACAAAGTCTAGGGAACTTCCAGATTCAAATTTTTACGATGTCTTAAATGATTGATATAGTGTATATTTAAAGCCCCATATTGTCAAGTTTTCAATTGGGTGATCTTGTGCTATACATTAGTCAACTGTCATTAGATAGGATGTTGTAAAGTTGCTAAAGTTAAATGGTCTAATTTTAATCGGTTTAAAACTTAATTATTTGCATATAAAAGCACATGCATGATTGTAAAACAACGTCATGAGTAAGCATGGGCACGAATATCGAATAATTCGCGATTTATCCTGAAACCATAAAGCATAGAACATATTGTGCGAAATAAACTTGCAAAGATCTTTAATCGTTCTGTCGTATAGTTTTTATACATGCACACTATACTCGACATACATCATGGAGATTTCTCATCTACAACCGTTTCTATAGTTGGTCAAATCTTTTATTGCACTCAAACTGGCACGATGTATCCAGAGCACAAATTATTGCGGTATTCAGTATCTTGACCGGTCTGTACCCACGGCTCGTTCAGATTTTAATTCCAACCAGTTTTTCGTACAATTTGACCAAGTAAAATTGTGTTCCACCAAAACCCTTTAAACTATGTTGACTACATACTGTAACTATAAATTGCTGGTGCTATACGCTCCCAGACGTGTTCTTGAGCTTATCTAGAAACAACTTTTAGCTTTTAAAGGTGCATACTAATGTAAACTAAAACTTAGGAATTGCCGATTTTTGAAATTCGAATATTCGAATAATTCGCGAATTATTCGAATAATTCGAATTATTCGCAAATTTCGAATACTACGAATAATTTGCGAATTATTCGAATAGTACCTCACGAATAGTGACGAATATTCGAATACCAGTTTTACTATTCGTGCCCATGCTAGTCATGAGTATACTGAGCAGGTGTCAAAGACAACAATTGAACAACTTCATTTATCAGATTTTGTTTAATGTTTTTAGAACGCTATTAATTACTTGTCAAATTTTCTAAAGTGACATCATTGCAACTGATACTTAAAATGACAAATGCATTCACAATGTAATGGAGAAAATGTAGTCAAAATTAAGTGTACAGCAAACTGTGAGAAAAATGTTGTGGGTGAATAAGTTTTTATTACTACGAGCAAAGCGTTCTGAATCTGAGTCTTTTTAGGACTATAAGTTTACTATCAGTTTACTGATTGTTTCCATCCATAGTTTATGCTAGATGCCGTAGGTGTTATTACCCAAGTTTAATAGTTGAGTAGACTACAGTGTATGTAGCATTTCACAAGTGTAACGCTCTCTATTGTAAGTTTAAAAGTCATGCTTTGCAGGGAGGTGGGCCAACACCCCCTCCCCTCAATTAGTTATATATTGATTGAAGTGCACCTGACCTTACTAGCAATGACGTATTTTATGATGCTTACGTTTTCAACATGAAGCAATAAACCTCAATGCAAATCTGACCTTTGACCTAAAATTGATAATAAAATATGTATTTTTAGCAAGACATGCGATACAAGGCATACAGTAGAAATCAGATAATTTACAGCCAAAAGTTCATAAGTGCAATTTATATAAGAAGAAGAGAGAGGAACTAGAGGGCTGTAATTTTTGGCATTTCATAACGATTTTCCGCCCAAAATTAGAGAAAGTTCCCCAAGTTGGTAGGGCGTACGTACCAATTCACAGTACGTACCTCCCTTCCGTTTGTTGGAGGGGATAGCCGAAAAGAAGTCCCCGTTTTGTGGGGGGATTAGCCAATATGCAATGAGATTGCAGAGATCTCCTCCCTGTTTTAGAGGGGCTAGTAACTATTTTCCTGAAATTTTGTCTTACGTATGGAATTCTTATGGTTTACCGTCCCTATTACTGTTTGGTACATTTGAACTGTTTTCTACTGAAGGAGTGCAGCAAAGGGATCCTTTAGGTTCTCTGTTGTTCAGCTTGTCTATTCATTCAATAATTTTAGCCATAGGATCACCACTGAATGTTTGGTACCTAGATGATGGTTGTTTGGGTGGACCAGAGAAACTGTAATGAAAGATGTATTTAATATTAATGTAAAAGCAAAGAGGATTGGCTTAATCTTGAATAATTCTAAATGCGAGCTGATTGAATTATGCGTGAACTTTGATGCTTCGTTTGCTCCAGATACGCCAATAACAGCCTTTGAAAATCTTACGTTTCTTGGAGCACCAATAGGACATCAAGCTCGGTACAGCGTGTTATCAGGCAAACTTTGCCGTTTGGTGCTATATTTATCCCTTATGTTTTAACTCTATATGGGAGTTTTATGAAACTGCACTTCTTCCTTTCTGACATTTCAGTTAAAGGATATTAGGTGATAGGTCAACCTGCAAACAACAGCTGACAGTATTAATGCAGTGGAATGTTTATCCTGTTTTAATGCTGAATAGGAACGCATTTCGAAGAAGGGTGAAGGAATGAAGAAGAGATGCCACTATTAAGTGGCAAACACGATACAGCACTTCTGAGGATGAGAATCATATTATCGTTAAAACGTATCACTGGAGATTGTTTCGATGATTATTCAAGACACATTAGTGTTACTTCAAAACCTGTAGCGGCGAGACGGTTTCAATTTCAAGAAATGTTTCAGGGTTTTATATCTGAGCGCCCTATGCTCTAACATCAAGCTCAGACTACATAACGCCAGTAAAACGCAAAAATACTTAGTCAGGTGCGGAACAATTTGTGCCATATAGACCAGTGTGATGCGTAAGTCATCTCCGCTGCTGCTTGATGTGAATACTTCTGGGAAATACTTGCGCATCAATGATACAATAACACCATGCTGCTGTAAAAGTTCAAATGCGTTGCTCATGCTTTCCGAAAGCTTGCTACTATTCTTGGCTGCCATACTTGCAACGAAAGTGAAAGTGGTGTCTTTGTCACGCAGCAGACCTAGGTTAGCACTAGACTGAACAGTATCGTAGGCCCATAATTCGTCAAGATATGAGAAGAAATACGGATTGAGTCTTACATTTTTGAATGAAGTTTTCATCACTATCCAGGGCTGTTCAGCTCCATGAAAATCGTCATAGTGTAACAACTTTTGTGCAATATCCGGTTTGACCAGAGGCAGAAAGGGAGATTTGAAGCCACGAACCAGCCACTTAAAACCTTCCCGAAAAGCTTTATCGACATTTCGAATGCTGTCCCATGGATAAGGAGTGACATGGCCAAGAAATTTTATTTGATATTTGGCAGAAATTTGCATGTTTAAAATTTGCAGAGCGATTAATGTTGAGGCATTTAAACCTTTGCGACTTCTAAACCAGCTGAATGCAACCATAAAATTCAGGAGCATCAGAAAAAGCCAGTCAGTGAATGGTAAACCTGCAAAAAAGTCTAATAGGGAACTGGCTGACTTTTGCCAGTCTTTATTAATTACGAAAACCCTTGACAGCACGAAACAGGGTGTCGTGAAACCTATCACTTCAGCTCGCCCGGGAGTCATTGTAAATTCAGGAACGGTTGTATCGATTACTCCGTCAATCAAATCGCGTGCATACCCATCAAGATGATTAATGTCTGGCTTCAAGCTGCCGTATGAGCGATCCCGAGATTTCATGAATCTGAAATTGGCAATTCATTCTATACAAGATGCCGAAAATCTCTACATAATGGTGCTTGTATCGAATAGGAATTTACCAATTTTAGCTAAGCTATTAGTAGTTAACCTCAAAAGTATTCCGTGATAGGGCATACTAACCGTAAACACTCATCTGCTACGTTTGCTTGGTCGGGAAATAAAAGTTTATACAATCTCGCAGTTAAGTACTATTAATTATAAATGGTTAAAGAACCATTTATAATTAATAGTACTTAACTGCGAGATAGTAGTACGACGAGTACGAGTAGAGAGAGTACGACGAGTACGACGAGTACGAGTAGAGAGAGTACGACGTGAATTTTAGGTATCCACTCTTAATGTTTTCAAGTCGCGTTCCCCTTACTTGCATAAGTCATTGCAAAAAGTGCAATTATTGCCCAATTTCATTCAATCTTTCGGAAAATACATTGTATATGATGATAAACTTCCTGTAAAAACCCCAGCGTCATATAACGCCCATGTACAGTGAGAATGTGAAACAAAACTTTGAGGTTTCACAACTATACGTAGAAAATCATTCCCAATGACATGATCATTTTAAAGCTTTATTAAGTGCTTTGGACATAAGTTTCTAGCTCTTACCTTTTTTGAACAGTGAATTTTTAAAGAATTTTCGATTGAAAATTGGTTGCTTTGACGCGATCTTGCTCAAAAAAGTTTCTTGAATTGGTACCAGTATAGACCACAAACATAGGTAAGTTTATACTCAAATTAAAGAGCTTTGATAGCTGCATAAATTGGGTTAATTAGAGGCCTGCACATTAAATGAATCTTCGGTCGAGAACTGATTTTGGCAAACAGCGACCAAACTATTTTGAACGAAGATTGCTCCACAACCAATGAGTGTATATGAAAGTTATTTTGCACACTGTATTTTTGAACACCTTGCCCGGGGCAGTTTTTTATTTTCGCTCCATACGCCTCCAATCAGGAGGAATGATTTTTCAAGGTTGGATAAAATATGAAATTTGCAGGAAATGCTCAATTTCTGCACGTTGAATTTTGACAAAATCAAACAGTCGTCCTTCGTTTATTATTTCAGAAACACATTGGATATGACGATTTTTTTGCTTAAAAACTTTCCATATAAAATTTTGGTCAAACCGTGTGAGTACGTTTGCTACGTTTGCAAGCAATACAAACAAGGTAGACACGTTTCAATAGCACCAAATGACGCAGAAGATGTAGAGCTTCAAATTGATTTGTGGTTCAATTTATACCTAATCAATATTGGGTACGTTATAGCTTTGCAAAGTGGTCTAAGTGCAAGGGAAGCGCGACCATAAATCCAATTGCAACTCGCCTTATATCCCGATTAAGATAAGCTGTTGTTATCAATAGAATTTCTGCCATCAACCCCGGTCGTTTCCGGCATGATTCGCTCAGAGATTGTCGAAAAACACAAGTATGCAGCAACGATTTAGTCGGGTTCCCGGATCCAACACGCAAAAGTGATCTCATGGTTCTCTGATGCACATTAATACAGTCTACACCATCGATCACGGATTTATCTAAAATCAAAACAAATGTGTCTTAGTATTACTCATTTCATTACCGAAGCAAGATGTTGTGCAAATAGTTAACTAATTTCTGCGCAGAAATATAGGTCAGATGCGAAGTTGTGAAAAGCTGCGTAGCGTAAGCTTTCTGCTACCTATCATTTATTGCAGCTTAATGGTTTAGTGCCTTTCTCAGCTGTGGAAATCAAGTATTCACAACTGTACGCAACGTAAAAATATACTAAAGTCTGACCAAAAAATCTTGGAACCGAACAGCCAGCACCAGTCCTGAGTTATCCTTTGAAGGTAGTCTATATAAAGTATATATTTTTAGAATCCTCAGGAGGAGGAGATTCCGATAAACCCATCATATCCGGTCTATATCCGGTTACCGGATACTAAATCGATAAAAACGCTTCAGATTCGGAAGAAAAATGCTAATTAATTCATACTCTAGTATATTAGTCCTTGGCTCAAAACATTTCCGAAAATCGGGTCACATCCGGTCCATGTCCGGTAACCGGATGCACAGGTCACAAAAACTGTACAGCAAGATGGGTAGGTCGTACAGGTTCGCTGATTGGATTTTTGGATTCCTCGGGTCGAAATTAGTCTGTATCCAAAATTTTGTCCGGTTTGGGTCAAAATTGCGTGATCTATGGTCGTATCCGGTTCGCAAAAAACCGGAAAAAACCGTTTTCCGGCCTGGTGCTCGGAATCGCGGATTAAAAATGTTCCCTTTTGGCACAATGAATGTTTGGGAGGCTACTTTCATTTTACCGGTGTCAAAGCAATCGAATATCCGGTCCATTTCCGGTTCTGAGCTTTGAAGTTTGAGATTTCATGGGCTATTATCTCAGTATCCGGTTGGTCCGGAAGTCAAATTATTGCATTAAAATTATATTTGGTCTATCCCTAACCAACACCAACCTCAAATTACTTCATATCTGCTGTAAATTTTGAATGGCAGCGTTTTAAAAATGGGTGATTTTTGTTTGTTTTGTCTAATTGTTAAACCGGACATGAGATTTGATCCCATACGCTTAGCTTTGTCGCATGCAATATAACCTATTTTTGAACCATTTTTAAAACGCTGCCATTCAAAATTTACAGCAGATATGAAGTAATTTGAGGTTGGTGTTGGTTAGGGATAGACCAAATATAATTTTAATGCAATAATTTGACTTCCGGACCAACCGGATACTGAGATAATAGCCCATGAAATCTCAAACTTCAAAGCTCAGAACCGGAAATGGACCGGATATTCGATTGCTTTGACACCGGTAAAATGAAAGTAGCCTCCCAAACATTCATTGTGCCAAAAGGGAACATTTTTAATCCGCGATTCCGAGCACCAGGCCGGAAAAACCGTTTTTTTCCGGTTTTTTGCGAACCGGATACGACCATAGATCACGCAATTTTGGCCCAAACCGGACAAAATTTTGGATACAGACTAATTTCGACCCGAGGAATCCAAAAATCCAATCAGCGAACCTGTACGACCTACCCATCTTGCTGTACAGTTTTTGTGACCTGTGCATCCGGTTACCGGACATGGACCGGATGTGACCCGATTTTCGGAAATGTTTTGAGCCAAGGACTAATATACTAGAGTATGAATTAATTAGCATTTTTCTTCCGAATCTGAAGCGTTTTTATCGATTTAGTATCCGGTAACCGGATATAGACCGGATATGATGGGTTTATCGGAATCTCCTCCTCCTGAGGATTCTAAAAATATATACTTTATATAGGCTACTTTCAAAGGATAACTCAGAACTGATGCTGACTGTTCGGTTCCAAGATTTTTTGGTCAGACTTTAGTACGCTCGGCTAGCTAGGGTGCATTTTAAGTATGTACT
>JASAND010001972.1:0-43380 GCA_030248195.1 Trissonchulus latispiculum | reverse complement strand
ACGGGTGGGGGTCAGTGATCTTAAAACTACTGTTTTCGAAAACTACATGCCAGCTGAAGTAGAACGCCTGTTGCATAGCCATAGTAGAGCTCTATGAACAATTTGAGGGGCAAAAGTAGCACCCTACCACATATATATCTTTCAATACAGTGGAACAAAGCCAAGAAGTAAAATTAGCTATTTAGCAGCCATGGCCAAAACACAAAAATGGACCTTACTCATTAACCGCTCATCAAAACAAGCTGATATTTGCAGGTTTTACTATGCCTACTAATCCTAATCAACTGGCATAGTAAGAAGAAAATTGATTTTTTGAGGTTGTCCGTTCCATCTGCGAGCATCCCAGAAATCGACTCATATATATATATATATATATATATATATATATATATATATATATATATATATATATATATATATATATATATATATATATATATATATATATATATATATATATATATATATATATATATATATATATCTATATATATATATATATATATATATATATATTAGTGTTGTGCGCTGAACAGATCGCCCGCTCCGGAGCTCCGGCCGGAGCGGGCTGTCGGAGCACCGGAGCTCCGGAGCTCCGCGGAGCTCCGACTGTTTGTGAGGATTAAAATTGTAAAAATTTTGATTTAAGCTAACAAATTATTTTTGCAATGGAAAACACGTCTACTCACTGTTTACTATAATATATATAGTGCTTCGCATTTTTATGTTCAGAATCTGATTCTTTTACTATATATACACATTTGTTCTATTTGTATTAAGCCTGTATTTTTGATCTGAAATGAGTTCAGACTTCGACAACTTTTCACAGAACTCGTGGCTGTTTCATTATGCATTATGTTGCGTTTGCGTAAAAACCAATGTTGGTATACTGGTTCAGTTTAGTTTGTTTAATGTCTCACTTTTTTAAGATTTGCTAAGTTTAAATTTCATAGATTAGGACTCCATAAAACTCGTTACGAGAATTTCGACAAAAATTAAATTTTCGAATCCATGATGAATTATTGCAGATTTAACGAACGTGGACCAGATGTGCTTTTATCCACTGTTTAACTTTTAAAAAGTATGTAATCATAAAATAAATTTAAACAAGGACAAATTATGTCTGAAAAATATTATAAAATTATGTGTGAGATCAAAGCAAAGAAAACATTTGTAGACAATGAAAGTTTACGTAAGAATAATAGATTTCATCGGAAAAGGGAATGGATTAATAGATTAATTAATGGTAATTAATTAAAATCGTTGAATTGACACAATTTTTAGAGGTCGTAGCTTAGAATTATATTTAAATTTTCACTTTTATCATCTGGACAAATTGGAAAAATCATACAGAAACGAATCATACAGTAGTCTTGAGAAAGCAGAAAAAAATATTAAAAAGTTAGCGAGCACTAATTCATTGTTCTTACGCGCTGTTCTTGAGACTACAGCAAGAAATCATGAAAAATCTTCAAAATTTCTTTAGTACCCAAGCTATGAGAAACAGACATGCATCAAAGCTTGGAAATGGCTGCTCCGGGTACCCGGAGCTCCGGAGCTCCGGCGCACATCACTAATATTGATATATATATATCAGCGATGGAACCGGGTCACCGGGTCACCGGGTCAGTTCGGGTCACTTTTTGGACCGGGTCACCGGGTCAAGAGCTTCGATCCGGTCTTGACCCGGTTTTCTGAATTTACCTCAAATTTTAGAGATTTTTGGCTTACCAAACTAAAATTTTCGGTTAAATTTTTGTTTTATGTAAAAGCTCTTAAAGCTCCGAGCTGCAATGATTAATACATGATTAACATAGAAAACAACAACATACAAGAAAACATATTTACAAATTCAATGGCACTAGCTGAAAGCAAAAATTAACCGATGTAGCTAACCGTAATGATTAAACAACCGTACGTAAACAACCAAAACAATACGTAAACAGTATCAGTGACAAGAAAAACAAGTTAAGAACACAAATGTTTTTGGGTTTTTTTCAAATATTGCTTTTTAGGATTTTCTGAATATGCAGAACGAACTTCAAACACAAAATTAACTACTAACTATCAATTAATTGTCAATACTGTACACATCTATATGAATACGACAAAATACGAACAAATCAACTATACAGACTAAATAATACTGATTAATTGACTATCATGCAAAGTTACTACAAATTAATATGGTCGCGAAAACAAATACTAATACGCGTTTATCAATTCCGCTTAAGGGGGGGTCCATCATGAAAAATTTTTAGGCGACGGATTTCGCTCGTTTCACACATAAGTTAGCCACATATGTCGTGCATATCAAGTTTAAATTTTGAGTTGTTTTGTTCAGTTCTCCGTAAGTTACGAGCCATCAACTGTGTGCAATTTGAATATGAGCGAGCACAAGGATGCTGCAGCCAGCTGAGGCAAATTTTCGCAAATCAACTCTATGTTTTTAGCTTATTTTGTTATACACCTTTAAAAACTATTAAGAAAAGCGTTTTCGTACAGTTTCCAGCCGGATGGACTTGATCAGAAGTTTCCCTGAAGAATTTCTCGGAGAAACAAGGCCCTTGTTCGTCCTGATGTAATGAAACATTTAACAGCGGTTAACTTAAAATAGAAGCATTTCCGGCCCATAGTTCTATGAGAAGAATTCATCCCTGCAATGAGCGCTTACGATTGATGTATAATATGCCATATTTTGAAAAATTTTAAAAATCGCTGTTTTGTGAAATTCGGGGTTCGAGGGCCCGTTTGGCACACTGGAGAAGTACTGGACGCAGATATCAGCATAATTCATGCTGCAAATAGATCCGAAGACATGAATACACAAGTTGGAATAGAAAATAGGCAATTTATGGCCATACTGTTGTCGGAATTTAGCCAAGTATTCGAAAAAACCGAAATTTTAAAAATTTTGCTAAAAATGCCCATTTTTGCGCCAAAAAGATCTCAAAACTGGAAAAACATACAATGAAACCGTTGGTATCAGTGGAAACGCCAACTCAAGTACTACGGAACCCTGGAGTTAGAATTTTTATTTAGGCCTCTGAATTAGAGTAATTTGCAATTCTTTCCGAAGACCCCACTTTTCAGCAGCAAAAAACGTTGAATTTTGACGATTTTTCAATGTTTTCGATAAATAAAAAATTTTTTAAAAATTTTAGGAGCCTAAATCAAAATTCTACTTCCAGCATACCGCAGTTTATGATTATAGCTACATTATAAATATGAAATTATGCAGGATTACAACTGTTTGTCGAGAGATCTTTTTGGCGCAAGAATAAAATCACCACTTTTTCTGTTTCCATGTTTAACACATGCGGACCTCGACTTTGAGGTGAAATAACTCAAAAACCGTAAGAGATACGAGTTTTATTTGAGAACTCGTTAAAATATCCCACTCAAAGATCATTATATGTGAAAATAAGCGAAATCGGAGATGGTCGAAAAATTGACCAAAAATGGACCCCCCCCCCCCTTAAGTTTCCATAAATTTACGCTCGTTAGGCCTTCTCGTTTAAAGTATCATCAAAAAGCCCAAAATAAGTCGTCCTTCTAAAACATCATGAGGCTCTCAAAATCGTTACTCCGTAAACTACATTTTGCCTCGAAAAGTCACATTAAGGTTTCATCGCAAAATCGTGAACAAATCCGTCAATAAGCTAACCATTAATCCGTTTTAACTCCGTTTTACAAACTTGAACGTCACTTTTAAATCCCGCGCACGCTACTGGTTAAATGTTTCTTTGAGAAAAAAGTCAAAATTAGTATTTGAATTTGAGTTAAATGGATCACAGTTTAAACAAGAAAGCGAGCCATAAAGTTCGCACTGAAATGCCGTGAACTGCGGAAGAAAGTGAAACAGGACGACCAATCCAGGCAGCTTTGGATATCCGAAACCCGCAAGCTGCGGGATATGATCACATCGGCGAAACGGGAAGACTGGCAGAACTACGCGTCCGAACTTAGCCTCCGCTCTGATCCGTCGAAGGTTATGCGGACGATTAAAGCTATCGATGGGAAGAAAACAGTCAGTTCAGGAGGAGCCATAGTGAAAGGGGATAAGACTATCCTGACCGATAAGGGCAAAGCAAATGCCTTTATCACAGAATATTCCTCAGTCAGTCGAACGAAGAACCACCGTCTATCAAGGAAGATGATGAAGGAAGTGCGCGCTGACCTGCGGGCGCCGTGTGCCTGCGATTCCAGCACCAACCCCACCATCTGCTCCGAATTTTCTGATTCGGAGTTCAAGTCTGCACTAACTCGGCTGAAGTCAAGGAAAGCCCCTGGAATGGACGGAATTACAAATGAAATGCTGAAGAACGCCTCCCACAATTGCCATCGAGCAATCCTAGACCTCTTCAATCTCTCCTGGAGAACAGGAGACATACCAAGTTCGTGACGCCATGCAGCAATAATTCCTATCCCGAAACCAGGGAAACCTCCTGAATTGACTGCGTCTTACAGACCCATCAGCCTCACACCAGCCCTGGCCAAATTAATGGAAATGATGGTCAAGAGGAGGATTCAATACCAACTGGAGCGGCAGGAATTCTTCACGCCGGCCCAGGCTGGATTCAGACTGGGAAGCTCGACAGAAGACCAGGTTTTGAGACTGACTCAATCTGTTGTAGACGGATTCTCCAACACAGGAAAGGCCAAACGCACAGCTCTGGTCTTAATAGACTTTGCTCGCGCGTTTGATACGGCATGGAAGCTTGGCCTCCTTTGGAAGCTGACCAAATCTGGACTGCCAGTCTGCATTGTCTGCTGGCTGAAACAGTTCCTAGCTGATTGAAGAGCCTGCGTACAAATCAACAACAGCAGAAGCCGACTCAAACCCCTCCAGCAAGGAGTGCCTCAAGAAAGCTGTATCTTGCCACTGCTATTTCTGGTTGCAATCAACGATATCCTGGAGGAAATGCCAGGAGAAATACAGGCGCCCCTATTTGCGGACGACCTCGCCCTCTGGTGCCAGAACACAGAAATCGGAAGAGCAGAACAGAAGCTGCAGACTGCCATTACCAAACAGGAAAAACAAAGAAATGGGCATCCAAATGGCAAATGGGGGTGAATGTCAGTAAATGCAAAGTATGATATTCACTACTCACAATGCCGAGGCCAGCTGTCAACTGCAGCTGAAATATGGGAGCCAGCCAATTCCTTGCAAAGAATCTGTCACATTCCTTGGAATAAAATTTGACCGTCTGCTGAACTTTGGCCACCACGCTGCTGCCCTAAAAGCTAAGACCAACTCTAGAATGCGCACATCAGCCCTCAGTGGAAAGAACTGGGGCCTACAGAAGGAAGACCTAACAGCTGTATACGTAATGTTTTTCAGATCAGCTCTGGAATATTGCGCAGGAATATGGGGGCCCCTGGCAGCACCCACCCACCTCCAAACAACGGAGAAAATCCAGAACAGGGCATGCAGAATAGTGACGGGCTGCTACTCATCGTCACCAACGGAAGCTCTCCAATTGGAGGCCGGAATAATCCCTATTAAGAACAGAGTCTGGTACCTGGCATCTAAAGCCTATGAGAAAAGCTTTCGTCTGCCGCCTCATCACCTCCGATACCAGGCAGTTAGCCACCAGCCTGGCCGTCAGCGAAAGCTGAAGTCGCAGCCCAATTGGAGATCCACTGCTCAGGAAATGCTCAATGATACAGATCTCCAGGGCTGTGAACGTGAGCCTACCGTCATTCTTCCGACGGCTGCCCCATGGAACCTCAAGGCAACCGTCACTCCAAACACATCGCTGACTCAATCCTGCAGCAAATCACTACCGGCTGATGTCAACAAGCAGCTAGCTAAGCAAACTCTGCACAGCTTAGCTCAAGTTGACATATCCCTGTGGACCGACGGATCGGCAGCTGCCGGTACAATGAAAGGTGGAAGCGGAGTAGTCATCGATGATAGCCGGAGCGGGCGGCGGACTCACCTGGCATTCCCAGCTGGGAAGCTCTGCTCCAGCTATAGAGCTGAGCTAAATGCGATACTCCAAGGGCCCCTATGGCTAAGGCGTAATCATAAGCTAAATGATTGCTCCTCAATCAGGATACTCACGGATTCCCTATCCTCGGTTGAGCGGCTGCGGGCCGGTCCTTCTGGCCCCATGTCTGACTTGGAATGGCAAATTTAGAACCAGCTGGACCTGCTGTCCAGGTGGAACATCAATGTGGAGGCAACCTGGATCCCCAGTCACTGCGGAATCTATGGAAATGAAAGGGCGGTCCGACTGGCGAAGAACGGCAGCAAAATGGATCAAGAACATGTCAAAATTGACATGCCTACAGCTACTGCCGTACTGAAAAGGAAAGCAACAGAATCCTGGCACAACCAAATTAGCCATGCCAGGACGAAATCCATCTTTGGTAGCCTTGGACCGGTCCCTCCTCGAAATGAAATCGGCTTGTCCAAGGCTGACCGGACTCTCTTATCCCAACTGCGGACGGGTGGGGTCAGTGATCTTAAAACTACTGTTTTCGAAAACTACATGCCAGCTGAAGTAGAACGCCTGTTGCATAGCCATAGTAGAGCTCTATGAACAATTTGAGGGGCAAAAGTAGCACCCTACCACATATATATCTTTCAATACAGTGGAACAAAGCCAAGAAGTAAAATTAGCTATTTAGCAGCCATGGCCAAAACACAAAAATGGACCTTACTCATTAACCGCTCATCAAAACAAGCTGATATTTGCAGGTTGTACTATGCCTACTAATCCTAATCAACTGGCATAGTAAGAAGAAAATTGGTTTTTTGAGGTTGTCCGTTCCATCTGCGAACATCCCAGAAATCGACTCATATATATATTATTTATATTATATATTATTATTATTATTATTATTATTTATTTTATATATTATTTATATATATATATACATATATATATATATATATATATAGTGTATATATATATATATATATATATACGTAGATATATATCAGCGATGGAACCGGGTCACCGGGTCACCGGGTCAGTTCGGGTCACTTTTTGGACCGGGTCACCGGGTCAAGAGCTTCGATCCGGTCTTGACCCGGTTCTCTGAATTTACCTCAAATTTTAGAGATTTTTGGCTTACCAAACTAAAATTTTCGGTTAAATTTTTGTTTTATGTAAAGCTCTTAAAGCTCCGAGCTGCAATGATTAATACATGATTAACATAGAAAACAACAACATACAAGAAAACATATTTACAAATTCAATGGCACTAGCTGAAAGCAAAAATTAACCGATGTAGCTAACCGTAATGATTAAACAACCGTACGTAAACAACCAAAACAATACGTAAACAGTATCAGTGACAAGAAAAACAAGTTAAGAACACAAATGTTTTTGGGTTTTTTTCAAATATTGTTTTTTAGGATTTTCTGAATATGCAGAACGAACTTCAAACACAAAATTAACTACTAACTATCAATTAATTGTCAATACTGTACACATCTATATGAATACGACAAAATACGAACAAATCAACTATACAGACTAAATAATACTGATTAATTGACTATCATGCAAAGTTACTACAAATTAATATGATCGCGAAAACAAATACTAATACGCGTTTATCAATTCCGCTTAAGGGGGGGTCCATCATGAAAAATTTTTAGGCGACGGATTTCGCTCGTTTCACACATAAGTTAGCCACATATGTCGTGCATATCAAGTTTAGATTTTGAGTTGTTTTGTTCAGTTCTCCGTAAGTTACGAGCCATCAACTGTGTGCAATTTGAATATAAGCGAGCACAAGGATGCTGCAGCCAGCTGAGGCAAATTTTCGCAAATCAACTCTATGTTTTTAGCTTATTTTGTTATACACCTTTAAAAACTATTAAGAAAAGCGTTTTCGTACAGTTTCCAGCCGGATGGGCTTGATCAGAAGTTTCCCTGAAGAATTTCTCGGAGAAACAAGGCCCTTGTTCGTCCTGATGTAATGAAACATTTAACAGCGGTTAACTTAAAATAGAAGCTTAAAACTTAAAACTTAAAATATATATAGTATACTTACGTACACAGAAATACTTTCAGCTTGTTTCTTCTATCGTTGATAAGCGAAAGAAAATGTTTTTAAATCCGGGTACCCGGATCCGGGTCTGGACGGGTATGGGTTTGGCATAGCGGGTCCGGGTCCTGGCCGGGTCCGAAAATTTGGTTCCGGAGCCAACTCTGTGTCAGACCAACTGGGTACACTAACCTGGACCATTTGTGTCTAAACTTGACCTAAAGTCATCAATAATGGTGCGCAAATAGATAGTCAAACCTTTTGTAGGTCTCTGATGCCATAGCTCTATGTTATTTGCCAAAAAACGGGAATTTCAGAAATTTTACTAAACATTGATATTTCTGAGCTAGACAATCTCGAAATCGGACAGAGCCAACCAGGATCAATTGGTATCGTTAGAATTGTGTCATAAGCTGTGATTTGTAGGAAGTAGAATTTTTAATTAGGCCTTACAGCTTTCAGAATATTTCATCAAACTTGCTGACCCCCAATTTTAACATTGCAAAACAGTCAAATTTGTCTGTTCGCATACTTAAAAAATTAATTAAAAATTTTCGAACGCCTAAATTAAAATTACGCTTAATACAAATCACCGTTCGAGATCGTATTTATGATATATGATGGACGTTGAAGTGCTCTGTTTTGTCGTTGGCGAGATTTCTCTGGCGCATGGAAAAAATCACCACTTTTTCAGTTTCATATGTTTAACACATACTGACATCAACTTTGAGGTGAAATTATTCGCTACCCGTAAAAGATCCGACCTTCATTTCAAAAACTTGTTAAAATATACCAATTGGACAACAAAATATGTGAAACTTACTTTATTATTAATTACAATTAATTATTATTATTATTATTAATTATTAATTACACTTTGTGAAGCTGGGTGAGGGGGACTATATACTTGGGCCCAAATAATAAATACAATGGGTGCCGAACATACATGTGCTGGGGGTTTTCACCCACACCCCACCTCCCCAGAATCCGGATTTTTCCGGTTTTTTGGGCAAAAAACCGTAAAATCAGGTGTTCCGGCGTCCCCTGCCGCCGGTTTACCCCCCCCAATTTCCCCTCCTGCACATGTTTGGTGCCGAATTGACCATATATGCTTTGCAGCCATTGAGTTATGCTTCCACTGTTTATGTCTGTATGAGCCAGAAACAATTTTCCATCTCTAATAGTGGCAATTTTAGAGGAAATCCGAGATTTGATCAAAAATTATTTTGGTGATACTATAAATCATGGCAAATTATTATGTTGTTTTGGCCATCTATTTCCAAAAACCATATATGTAATGGATTAGCGCGATATTTGGAAAAACGAAAATTGGCAATACTGCAGAGGGGCATTTTTCTTGGTTTGCGATAAAACTTCTCCAGTTGCGGACAGCTCAGCAAAATAAGCAGCTAAATGAAGCATAAAGACCAGCTAAGTCAAATGCAAAACATGTACCCAGGCTCACATGTCCTCCGCATAGTAACACAAAATGAATGTTTGGTTGGGTTTAGTGTTTCGAGAAGTCGATCCATAGTATCGACAGTCTGTGTTTGACTGGTCAGTCAAAAAGTAAGCTATTTTGCCAGTTTCATGTGAATTTGTTCATTGTATTCATTGTCAACAGCAAAATGATATTTAGGTATGTTTCCCACTCCAAACATTGCTAAAATTAATAGCGCTTCAAGATACACTGCACAAAATTGTACCACCAGTCTTATCACAGCTGTGAATCGTCAGCAAAAGAAATTGTGGTCATCTTTAAAGCTTTAACTAAATCTTTTAGATCTTTCTAAATTCTGAATGAAAACCTTAAGACTCAAAAATAGCCTCATTCAGTGTACAACAATACAGAGCAACTTCAAAATTTACGTGAAGATGTCTTGAGCGAAATTGGAGTTTCCTAAATGTGTTATTGGTTTTAGCTGCATGACATGCATTTTATTTGTATTGCTGTGTTGCAGCAATGGCGTCTGAGACTGAGACATATTCTGCAGAGATTGAGTTAGCCAACAGCGGTAGAATATATGCTCTCGGCTCATACATGCTAATTACACGCAAACCAGGAGGACGCAGTCGCTACAAAATTATCCTTTGCCTTCAGTATAGGAGCCAATTTCGCGGGACAGACCAAACTCAATGTCCTTCACAATGGGTTCTCCGGGTGGAAGCGGTTGATTTTGGTTGCTGTCCTAACGAAGTACTTGCAGATAACCAGTTTGTGTTGGTCCCAGGTGAAGTTATCTTACAACTTCCAGATGGCTGCAGAAACATAAGGGTAACTGTAACCAAGTATAAAACAATAAAGGCTGAAGATACGCAGCCAGTATCTGAACCACAGAAGATTAAAGACACTCGAACCTGTGATCTTTTCGCTGAACTTTGGGAAGGACTAGAGAATTCCGCAAATCCTTTCAGTGATATTCAAATCAAATGTTCGGATAAAGCAATATTTTATTGCCATCGTCTATTTCTGATTAAAAGTCCGGTTTTACGTAAAAATTTGGAATCTGATTTCCTTGAGAAGCACTCCGGAGTATTACCTCTCAAGAACTTTCCGGGCACTGCTGTCAAGATTTTTCTGAAGTATCTGTACTATGGAGAAGTTAATATTTTAAGCGACGATAATTCTGTCTCTTGTTGGAAGCACCTGGCGCAGATGGCTCATTGCTACGATTTTCCGGCCCTTCTGCAGACGTCTGAATGGAAGCTTAAAAAAGAAGTCAACCAACAGAATATGGGAGAATATCTGCTGTCAGCTCATTTTTTGGAACTTAAGGAATTGAAGGAAAAATGTTTAAATATGATTGCTACGAACTTGAATAGCCTCCAATCTTTGCCTGAATTCGATGAAATTCGAGCACATCCAGATCTTTTGATGTCCTTGTTGCGTGTTACGAAAGCTACAAATTGACTTCATGAACAAATCGAAGGCGAAGGTCAAAACTACTGAGGCGACTTGTATACTCATTGCATGTAATTCCATTAAATAATGTTGCCATGCATTTTAATAATAACCATCATCGATTTGATTTTAATAAACACAATAACAGTAACTCGCTGTTATTGTTAGCCATTACTAGGATTACTATGAATAGTTAGTGCTAGTCAAAGTTTGCAAGCCATTGTAAATGGAAGATTTGTAACCCTGATATGGGAGTTCAGCTGATGGCCCTGTGGTGTAGCGGGTTTGCACGATCAGAAGGGCCGCGATTCGAATTCCGGCTGGGCCAATTCTTTACTTTCAATGGTGAGTGAAAAGCTGAACCTCCTTCGTCCCTTCTCTTTTCTAGGTCGTAGTTTCGTGGGCACAAGATGCCTGTCGCCTTCCGTTCGGACTTGTCCTCGGTTTCCTCTTTGTCCCCTAGCCCTGGTGGGAGCGCTACGCAATTTCCATCAGGTGTGATAAGTTTGAAGATATGCCATTTGAATGCAGAATTTTACAGAGAGCAGTATACTTATATACAGTAATAGTAATAGTAACGCATAAACTGGAAAATCCCGAACTGTGCTTGTTAGATCATCCAGGATGTTGGTTGATGATGAGGTTCCGTAGCAGCGCCCGCAATTCAGTTTGACATTAAGTTAATTGTGAAACAATAATAACTATATTGTTTTCATAAACGTTTGCAAATTCTATGTTTGCTTGATAATGTACTGACTGAGTAATCCGCACTTGCACCTGAATTGCAAAACTATCTTACAAGTCTTCCAAAACACAAACAGCAGAGTCCAATTTTGGGCACACGACCTGAAAAGTGTGATGTAACATCACTATCTGGTGATAGGATCAACAATTGGATCTTGTGTAAATAGGTTGGTTCTTACAGATAGGGAACAAAATCAATGCATGCATTAATTCGCACTTGCGTTGTAGTTACGATTGTTAACACACTGGCACTTCACAAGACCCAGAATTTCATGAAATACGATCTAGTTTCTCCGCAAATTAAGTGCTCTATTCAGTAAAAGTCCTTTCGTCTTAGCAAATAGTAACATTGGGTCCCCTACGTTTGTAACGGTTTCTGGGACACTAGCCAAACGGGTACAGTTTCTAAAATAACGTGCAACAGTATTGATGATAGCGCAACCTTTATCGGTTAATGTGGAAGCTTGAAATAGTCTTCAGGATTTACGGAGTCAGGAAGCTTTGCGACCCACTCTTTGAAATGTTCCAGTAGAAAAGTACTGGAATCTTACAGCCACGTCGGAACTTTAGGGGAAAGAAAAAGAAAGAAAATTAGAAGAATTCTTTAAATAAAGAAAAAGAAAAAGAAATTTGGCTTCAATTTTCTTTAATTTAAAGAAAATGGCAAAGAAAAGCGGCTTCCTTTTAGTTTAGTTTCATAGTCTCTTTCTGCTTTACTCAAAGTAAGTCTCAAAGAGAGATTGACAGCTATTACTCTTGTAACAAACGCATTCATAGCATAGACCACATATATTAAAGCAAGCAGGAGTCCTTTCGCAAGGGGTCACTAGGCTGGGTTGCTTACGCAAAATTGACTGACAACTGAAACCTGAGATAATGACCCTTTCTTCTTTAAAGAAAAAGAAAATAGAGTCTAAATTTTTTCTTTCGCAAGAAAAAGAAAAAGAAAATGGAAAGAAAATTTAAAGAAAATTTTTCCCCTAAAATAACGGCGTGGCTGTAGTAATTTCCTACTAAAATGCTCCAGTGCGATAAAGACATAGCGGAGCGATTAGTACTTTCCTACTAAAGTAGCCCAGTGTTTAAAAAACTACTGGAAATACCTAGTAAATTTTACTATATAATCTAAACTACTGGAATTTCCAGTAGTTTCTACTAAATATTCAGTATTATAAAATTGTAAAAATTTTTGGGGGCAAAAATACTGGATTTTCCAATAATTTCTACAGAACGCAGTAGTAGATTCTACCAATCTCCTAAAATGGTCTGAGCACCAAAAATACTGGATTTTCCAGTAGTTTTTACTACTTTATCTAGTGGCGCTTCTACTAGACCCCTAAAATAGTCTGAGTACCAAAAATACTGGATTTTCTAGTAATTTCCAGTAGTTTCTCCAGTAATATTTACGAGATTCCTACTGCAGTCTGAACAGCAAAAATGATTTATTTTCTAGTAATTTCTGCCGATTTTTCCAGTAATATCTGCTAGATTCCTAATATAGGATGAACACCAAAAGTACTGGATTTTCCAGTATTTTCTACGAATTTCTCCAGTGGTTTTTACTAAACCCAAAAAATACTGAAAGCGCTGAATTTTCAAGTTTTTCTCCTAAAACTAATGATTCGAGCCTTGGAGTAACATTCTCTAGTAAGCACACATTTTCTCCAGTAATATCTATTGGACTCCTGGGGCGCGTCGCAAAAGTTCTCCTAAGTATCCTCCTAGGAGGTTACTTAGGAGGATGTCTAGGAGCTGTCTAGGAGGAAGTTAGGAGACCTCCTAAATCCGTTTCAAAAGATTTCTCCTAAGTTTAGCTGGCACTGCTCCTAAATTCAGCCAACTTAGGATAAAAGTTAGGAGTGGTAGATAGCACTCCTAGCTTAGGAGGATCTTTTGGAACCCAATTCTCCTAAGTGAGCACCTAAGCTGAACTTAGCTTAGGAGCGCTCTAGGCTTAGGAGAATCTTTTGCAACGCGGCCCAGAAATGCCCCGAGCACCAAACATACTGGCTTTTTCAGTAATTTCTACTGGTTTCTCCAGTAATATCTAATGGACTCATGAAATGCCCCGAGCACCAAAAGTACTGGATTTTCCAGCAATTTCTACGAATTTCTCCAGAGGTTTTACTAAACCCCTAAAATACTGAAAGCGCTGAATTTTCAGGTTTTTCTCCTAAAACTAATGATTCGAGCCTCGGAGTAACATTTTCTAGTAAGCACACATTTTCTAAGAACTAAACTGTGGGGTGTTTCCACACCACCACATAAGCCAGCTATCATCTTCTTAGAACTCTGACCGCTTTAATTTTGAACCGGAATAGCTTTGACATAGCTTGATTTGTAACTTTAATTCGAATTTGAAGTCTTAAGAGCAATTGGCCAGGTTTTTTTAAGAAAGTACCGGCCAATGTTGCGCAGGAAAACGACAAAAACGCTACAGCCGTGACTGCGACCACAATCTATGAACTAAAAAACAACCTAAACTGGAAGAGGGCGTTACCGCCACCAATTCATTACAAACATAAGACGTTAAAAGGGCAATCTCGGTTAGGATAACTACTTAAAACTATTATAATAATGCCCACATGGATACATCCAACGGAATCGGTACCCGGTTGCCCGAAATCAGAAAAGCACCAAATTCTTTAATTTCCAAAAATGCAAAATACAATGAAATAACATGCACTCTTAGAAATACTTCAGTAGTTTCGACTAGAACAGCTCCAGTAGTTCAGAAATACTTTAGTAGATTTGACTGGTTGGTAGAGTAACAAGTGTAATAACATGGGGTCTACTAGTCTTATTTTACCAAACCATTGAACACTGGTTTAATTCCTTTATACCTCCTCAATACTCAACAGTAAGAATATTCACGAAATCCAGGTCGGTTAATCAGAAAGTGTTCTAACAGAGCTATAATGACTATATTCTGCACGGTATGCACACCCGACTATACCTAGTCATAAACAGTCGTTAGTGTTTTACAAGGTTTTAATAGATCTAGCTACAGATACAAACAGTTACGATTCTGAATTAAGTAGCAAGGGTTATTATACAGTTATAACATCGAGTGTACAATGCATAAAAATTATAAACGAGATTAATCAACTCAGCTCAAGATACCTTGGGCACATTATTCCTTTAGTAGATCACAACATATACAGTTCATTCGAAGTAGATAGGTTTATTACAAAGTACAAAATTGCACCTAAGTTTTAGTAGCTCTTGATAAAAGTTCTCAGATAGTTTTGCATCACTTTAACTCTCCTTAACTTACGACGTTACCTTCCAAGCTAGGGCGGTTCAGGTGATCCAATGTTCCAGAAGACAGGAAAGGCAGAGAGGATTGGAGGGCATGGCGATTGGACAAAAGCACAGCTATTAATTGAGGTAAAGACAGCCAAACGAGAACCGGGTTGGTAGTGCACACTCGAACAAGTCAGAAATCCAAAGTCAGCTCTTCCGGAGCTTATATCTTCGCGACCAAGTAAAATCCAATAACAGGATAATTCCCAGCCTCCGGCACAACATCCGATTACAAAGTAGTGATATCAAAGATAAGACACAAATCGCACAACTGGTCACTGCCACTGCCAACCCAAGGACTGAAGTTCAGGTCTTACAAACTGAACTTCAGCCACAACTTCGTCAGAGGGCGCTCTACTTTTGCAAGTATCCAATCACCGTGATCCTACCGTATGCCTGTTTTCGTCGGCTCTCTTTGTTTTCGTCAGAGAGCCGACCCAGCTTGACGTCGAAAGAGCTCACGTAACTTTGGGGTCAAACTTTGATTACTTTAGGGCTTTTCTCAAGGCTCCGTTCAGACGATTTTCTTTTCAATTTTCTCTTCCGAAAGCACTCAAGTAGAAACCCTGATAACGTCAACATACCCAAACAATTTCAAATGTATCACACAAAAGGAAATGAATCCTACTAATATGAATCCCACAAATATGTACAAAAACCTGCAACTCGAAATACAGCTCCACAATTCAAATTTTAGGTAGCTAAGTCCAGCTCAATTCCAAGAAAGAAGATACAAAATACTCGATTAGCTAACTAGCTATACTTCAACAATCCTTTAAAACAGCTAAAACATTATCCAAGACCAGTAAGCAGATTTTGCTGCCTCCACACAGGTACTGGAAGTGTCTTAGTCAGAAATTACATTATTTCTGATAGACATACTCAATAGTATTTATTGCTAACAATGTCGATGCTAAAAAATTTTGATGTGTGAAAAGAATTGCCAAACAAAACTTTTTGTTTCCAAAGAACTTGCAGCTGATAATTTAAATCATAAATATATCACACAAAAGGAAATGAATCCCACTAATATGAATCCCACAAATATGTACAAAAACATGCAACTCGAAATACAGCTCCACAATTCAAATTTTAGGTAGCTAAGTCCAGCTCAATTCCAAGAAAGAAGATCCAAAATACTAGACTAGCTAACTAGCTATACCTCAATAATCCTTTAAAACGGCTAAAATATTATCCACGGCCAGTAAGCAGATTTTACTGCCTCCACACTCCACTCCACAAAAAAATGGGGAAAGTTCGACTAGGGGGGAAAATTTTGAAACGAAAACAGTGCAATTCAGGCCTAGAACATTCACAGGATATCGACAAGTCAGCAATAAAACAGTGTACAGCAGAGTTCCAACCTAGACAATCACAGCTAAAATTAGTACAAACAGAATAATAAGAGTCACAATAAAATTTTCTTTGTCGATGGCAGGTGGCGATGACGAATAGAGTCAATACAGGATCGGTTAAAATTCAGTCGCGGTAGTAGTGGCAGTAGCGTTGGTAGCGCGGTAGTAGCGTTGGCCGGTAGAGTTCATTCATCGGCCAGTAAGGGGTAGGCGCAGACGTGCAGCCCCAGGGACTAGAGATTCCAGTCGGGCAAGTTGGTGCGGGTTTTGCACACAGCTGACAGTAGAGATTTTGGGGGGGGGTCGTGATGAGCAGATACCAGGGCTGAGAGTGTCCAACTGGTCAGGGAAGTCGGCGGGCGCCGACGTGGGGAACGGAGATGAGCCGGACTCTGGAATTAGCGAGAGCCGGAGGCGATGATGATGTTGATGAAGACGATGCTGTAGGGTGAGCGGATACTGTCAGACGGTACAGCAGGAGTAAGATGCATCAGCCAGAGGATCTAACGCGGAAACTGAGGAATCGAACCACGGACCAACCGATCATAAATCAGCCATGCCAAGTTGTCCAGAAAAACCATTGACAGAAAAAACAGCCTACAATTAGAACATTGTCCGGAATAAGTATACAGTTATAACAAACAACCAACAGAGATTCTCCGGTAACTAACAATTATTTCGTCACCGCTTGCTGAAATCAATTGCATTAATCAAAGGCAAGAAACAGTAACTCAGAATTCTCAGCGAACAGAAAAAGGCAATGCGTAGAGCTAATTTCTCGACAGTCCGTTGCGTGTTAGAAGCATCTAAACTAAGCAAGGCTAATGCTACTATTACTACTATTACTATTTCCAGTTCTATGTTAACTTCCAAAATAAAACCCAGAAATCTGTCAAATCAAACAACCAAGTCATGATCAACTAAGATTCAGAATAGCAACAACCAAAGATTCAGCAGAATTCAACCAATTTGGTGCCACAAAAAATACGAACAGACAGAAAACAAAAAGTTAAGGTGCAACTCAGTTAGTAATCTTTATCCAGCTCTTGAATTGTGTTGCAGGCCAAGCAGACCACCAATTCCGATCCCAATCCACACATATCTCTTGACTCTGATTGCAAACCAAGGAAGACCGAACTCCAAATGGAAGGCTAAAACTGGTGCAGACATAGGCACAGATGAACAGTAACTGCTAACCACACAATTTTATCCTTGCCACTGTATTGTTTATCTTTTTTAGAATCGTTTCAGAGAGAACATCTTGCTAAATCATCATGGGTGTGTTTCATCAACGACAGTGCAAACCAGAACAAAGAAGTGTGCAAAACCACAAGGTAACAGTCAAAACAGTACAACATTCAGTTTTCTGCAATCAACATCCAAGGTTCTGGTGTGGTGTATTTCAGCTTCCCGGTCTCATTCTACATAGCATGACAGTTGCTGAGGGGGGGGGAACAGGGAGTCAACAGTGCGGTTGTAGCTAATCGTGTATTCAAAGGGCATGGGAATCCTAGGAAAACTGTCATGCTACTTTCTGCGCGTGCAATCTTTCTTCCATCTGCTAAACATCAAATATATACAACAGATAACATATAGTTGGCCTGGTACTAACTCGATCTTATATATTTCTGCTTCGCACTCATCACTTATTAGGGGAAGGGGACAGGAATCAACATGCAGCTCAGCAAATATTCACGCTAGGGGAGAGGACAGGGATCTTTCGTTAGACACAGCAGAAAACTCAGCAAGCACCTCTTTTGTTCATCATTCAAGCTCAGTATTCACTATAAACGTGTTCAGAAAAAAGTTCTAGTACCAGCCACGAGGCCCAGATGATTTAGCTAAAATTCATGCGACATGATATTAGCAGGCAACATAGGATGTGAGCCAGGCAAAGCATGCAACAGAAAAGAAACTAAAGGTGGCATTTTCTTGTTAGGGAACGAGAGACCAGACACGCACAAGCTGGGGTGATCAAACAAAATCGAAGTGCAAGAACTACCACAGATACGATTCGGACAACGAAAAATGGCATTCCAGGAGGGAAAAAGCTCAGACACAGCTTTTTGCAAGCGAGACATAACTGAAAAGGATGCTAACTGAAGTTGAATGGGGAATGGGAGAAACTGAATGGGAAGACCGTAAAATGATAACTTAAACTTCCAGAAACAAGACAGACAGAGAACAAAACACAGAGTGAGAACTTCCAGTCCAAACAGAGAAACTACATTACCAGGGGTGAAGAGTTTGGAGGTGCTGGGGGCCGTGTATACCCAATGCTGGTGAGAGGACATCCGCAATTCTGTGGGGAGAGCGAGCTGTTCGCGCTCAGGTCCGCGCTGTTCCTCAGTGACAGTGGAGGCAGCATGGGTAGGGGGGCCAGGGTAGTACACCAACAAGCGTTTGGCCTGGGGTCCGGAGGGGAAGGATGGGGAGGTGCAGACAGCGGAATAAGTGGAAACCACGGATCCCTGGTTTGATTCGTCCAGGTCCAGGGAATCAGATGACCAGTCAGTCAGTCTTCAGACTTCTAGTCACAGGGATGGGGCCATTCGTAGACGGGTCCGTTGATGAGGGCCATGTTTCTATAACAACATACAAAAATCATGAGAGGATTATAGCAATAATCACACAGACAAAGTTTTAGGGTGTGGACAAGGGACAAGAGACAAAACTAAAGGCTGAACAAAAAGGGAAACCACAACCTTTAACTAAACTTAACTAAATGGTAATAACTCGATAACTACACCGCACACCAGAGTTACCGATAATGTCAGGACAATAATTAGGCGGATCCTCGCCTGTACGCATGCGGAAATCATAAATATCGGACGGTAAGTACTGTGACAAACGGATGGCAACATCATGGAATGCTCCTATAGCTTCGTTTGACAGAACGGTAAAACTCTTGCCCAGAGGCAACCGTCAAGTTCTTGAAGCAAAACAACATAAACAGACTGGCATTTGACATTGGGACAACGAAATACACCACCACGATATGAGGGTTCAAAAGCTCGAAAATACTGTTTGTTCAACATACTAGACTTGCGCACTTCATCACTTACAGGGAACACAGTTATACAGTCCATAATAACTTAAACCAAACCTCCAGTATCATTCAGTACAAATTAGGGTGGCGATTTGGGCAACTTGCGGGCCGAATCAACTTATCCGTTTGTTCACTTCGAACAGATCTGGCTTCGAAGGGTCAGTAAAGATATACACAGTTCCATGTAACATACACAGTCCATCAGGCATACAGTCATAATCACGATAGGAACCTCTCATATGTAGGGGCAAACCAGCGGTAGCGGCGCTGGGGGAGTGTCATCGGCAGTGTCGCCAACAGGCGACGAACTCAAGTTACCAGGTGCTCTGGGAGCCATTTATACCTAAATGGAAGATTCTCTCAATAAATTGCACGGCTTTCCGAACTCACGACCTGTGGTTATTCGTAATTACGGCGCAATTCATCACACAATTTGACATTCACACACACACACACACACACACACACCCACACTTAACAACCTTTACTAGCTACAAGAACAAAAGTTTAAATTTTGAGGTTATATGAATGTTTTTGCGTTTTCTGGTGTTTATGTTACGTTTTCTAGTAGCTTTTGTTTGTTTTTCTACTGTACATCAATCTACTAACCAAGAGACTATCTTACAGAGTACATAGCTAGTTACAGTAATAGAACACAAATGGTTACCTTATTTTTTATTGTCAGGAGACATTTTTATATAGTTTTCTATTCTTTTGTATCCTTTTTTGTGAGGTAATCCTCAAGGTTTTCTGAGCAGCATCTTTTTCGAAGTCCTTTTCACGGAGCTGCACCCGGAGACTTTACATACTTTTTCATCTGATTCTCGATCAGATTTCGAGCCTGTTCATTCTCATATTCAGCAGTAGAAAGCTCAGTAAATGTAACGGTATTCGGCCAAGGGGGCAGGTACAATGGCTTCCATACGTTCTGACATAGATACGGTAGTCCTAGCTAATCCTAACGTGCTAGTCAAGATAATATTACCAATAATTAAATGTATATCGTCCGTGCTCAAACCACAATGTACCTGTATCAGGTTCGGCCACTCGCTCGCCTTCTGCGACATGATTCAAGGAGGGCGAGCGGGCGACGATGACCTCAGTGTAGTTAGTACAAATCAACACACCGGCGGGAGTTGTATGATATTCAGTAAAATTGTCTTAGTATTGAAAAGACCTTAATTTTAACATAATCTTTGCAGGAAGCGAATTCTTTCTCAACAGTCTTATCAGAAAAAGAAATTAAAATTTGCAAACATTTTGCGCGTAAGCTTGTGACGATAGCGTTTGGAGGGCAAAACCACAATCCGGGGGCCGTTTTACATTCGGTAACGTCAATTTCACGTACCTCTCCAGAGTCTAATCGCTGCGCATATTCAGGCATGGGGGCCATGGTCGTTATGCCCCCTTCCCGGGAGTTATATCCCAAGTTATGAACAGCATACAATGTTCGAACCTCGTGTTCTAAAGGAACGGGAATTTCTAACATAACGTAGGGTGTTGAAATCGATTTTGATCGGATAAACTTTTCCAAACTGATAAATCAGACTACGTTCACGGTTCAACAAGGAGTTCCTGCGAGAGGGATGATCTCTTTTAAAGTTTGCAAATTTACCAGTCCATGGATAATTTCGGATCTCAAGCCTGCGTGCATAACGGAATTTAATCCTTCGCGTAGCGATGATGTAAAAATATGGGCTAGTAATTGCATGTACATTTGATGCATGTATGAGAAATTTGAACAGCGGGCGCGGATAATTAGGGTGGTTAATTCTTGTACGGTATGATGTAAAAAAGATAGAGTTGCTCGTTTGCGTGTACAATTTTACGAACTGAGTCTGTAATTTTCATCTGCTCATTCCACAAATGGTGAAAGCCCTGTTCAAGTGCGTCCATTTTACCATCTAGTTTACCTAGGTGATAAGAGATTGACAAACTATTTGCAATACCCCCGATGCCCAAAGCACGCGCCAGCTAGAATTCAATGAAACGCTTCGGCCTCTTCGGAATGTCACTCGGGGAATAGGATGAACAAACTCCCGGAGTAGACCGACATGAACTAGTTAATAATTTAGAGTAGAAATTAGTATTCAAAACGCCAGAACACAGTTTTCGATATTCCGTTTTGATCTGATCAATTTCATGTTCCACAAACCGGTGCTGAGGGCAGCTCTGATTGATCATACGTACACAATACTGATCGGTCTTGGCCTTGCCTGTATTCAGATCAATACAATCCTCCTCATTAGCCCACTCGGGAGGTTTCCACTCAGGAGAGATAGATGGAATCTCCAATTGAACGATCAGTGCGAGGTATTCGGTTTTCTGCGAAATAACTCCTATTCCCGCGGAACTGAGTACAGCTTCCCGTCTGGGTAAGACCACGGTACCTATCTTAGCAATCTCATCAGCCAGAAAGTGGGACGTGCCCGAGTCTGAGGCTCTCTGTGCGTTTGCCGAAGACAGCATTAACCCCAGCATCATCCAAGCTAGAGGTATGCCAAGTCGGCGTAAAGATTTCATAGCTACTAGCATAGACAAAAAGGGCAAAAACATCATTGAAAAATTCCCTTTCCCATTTTCAGTGTCCTGTTTATCACGATTTTCAATCAACTCATCAGAGAAAATTTCACACTGAACCCCCACAGTGCTAGAGCTTACAGGAATTTCATGTTCCTGAAAGGCTTCACAGACTCGTTTACCCAAGTGTTCGGAGCTGGCTATTGTATTAGTAGAATTATTAGCATCTGTTTCTAGCAAGAGCGGCTTCTACGAATAAACAATTCTTCATCCGTAGAAGTCATGGTGGTCGGTGTTAGCGCGCCTTTGAGCGGAAATGAGGGTTCAAACCTCGGCTCCGGTCGGCAGGTAGAAACCGTAGGCTGACGATACATGAGCACTTTATGAGAAAAATGTGTTGACGCTAGACATCGTTTGGCGTGCGGCGTACAATTCGGGGAAACCGTCCTTACTGAACGGGCAGAGTGTCCACTGACCGAGCTGGAAGCGGGCCGGGGATGCCAGCAGGGAGACCTACGCCTAGAAGGAGACCAATTACCGCGTTCACTTCCAGAATACTCAGAAGAGTGTGAACCATTTCTACTTCCCCGACCGTTGTAGTACCTATCTGAAGTTTGAACGCGAGACCTGAAAACAGCAAATTTGGGTCCACATTCCCGCTTAATTTCGGGGGGCAGGTCGGATCGAGGTTCCCTACGATCAGAGCCCCTATCCCGCTCGTACCTATCATTAGGTCTACCTCGATCTCTTCGATTATCATGGTAACCTGAATTATAGTTCCTATTTCCTCTATTATCGTCGTATCGTGGTTGGTTACCGTTGTAATTGTTCCGGTAGCGATTATAGCCGTCACGGTTTGATCCCCAAAATTTCCCTGTAAGTTTCGATTTCGGTCATTTCGAGCAGAATTTCGATCATTTTGTGAATTTCTTTCCTGAAAAGCACCTCCACCAGGCTGTCGACAATCACGCCGCACATGCCCTGGTTTGTTACAGTTAAAACAAGTCGTGCCTGGAGGTAGATCGCGTGTACGATCTCCTCGACCAGAATTGGCTAACTTTTTTGTAGTTTCAGCTTCCAACTTCTCGAAATGGTATTTCAAATCCCGCACTGCCTTTTCGGCTTCAGCTAGTGCTGTAAGAGCGCTATTACTTTCTCGAAAATTTGGTTCTAGAAAGGAAGGATAACCCTCCCCACTATATTCTCCTTCAGCCTGCTGTGCCCTTTCTACGGCTTTGGCAAGAGTGGGACAACCCGGCGGAATTCAGTTTTTCAGTCCATTCGCAACCCGAACAAAACAACCGTAACTTTAGCAATTCGATTTGTTTATCGGTAAAACCATCCTCTTCCTTAAAGCTAAGTCTAGCATACCTGTTTAACCTCATTAAATAGTCAGAAACAGTTTCTCATTTCTCCTGTTTTACGTGAAGCATAAGGGACGAGGCATGTAATGCAGTATGGGGGGAACCATAATTTTCTTAGCTTCAGCAATCATCTCCTCCCATGTCCCTCGACTAGACTTGGGTACAGATCTGAATAATTCCAACGCCCTACCCTGCAGTAAGCTAGAAAGCGTGTAGACTTTCTGAAAATCATCAAAATTCATCACTTTACAAGATCGCACATATTTTTCCATGTGTTCTTCAAAAGACTCAGAGGGAAGGCCATGGTGTATTGGAACCGAGCTAAACGCCGTAGCGACTCCCTGTGCTCGGACCACTGCATTAAATTCAGTTAATGTTTTCGTTAATTCCGTTAATGCGATAGTTTCAGGGTTCAAACTCGGGGTCAAACTTGTCGGTGGGGTGGTAGGTAATGACCCCGCCCCGTCTTCAGTAGTATACGGCATATTACTGGGATTATCTTAGCTATTCAGAAAATTACTTTCGTACGTAAAATGGTAATATAAAATTAGTACAATGTTACAACAATTATAAAACAGCAAACATGTATCGGGGTGAGTTCTTTTAGGATAAAGAGGAGCCTCGAATTTCTAAGGAAATTAACAAGCGGTTTTGTAATTTAATAAACTTCCAAAATTCAAAAGTTAACTCCAATTTTTGTCCTCCGAAGGAGGGCTCCACATGTAATAAAATGGGGTCTACTAGTCTTAATTTACCAAACGATTAGGCACTGGTTTAATTCCTTTATGCCTCCTCAATACTCAACAGTGAGAATATTCACGAAGTCCGGGGTCGATTAATCAGAAACTGTTCTAACCAAACTATAATGACTATATTCTGCAAGGTGTGCACAACCCGACTATACCTAGTCATAAACAGTCGTTAGTGTTTTACAAGGTTTTAATAAAGGTAAAGGTAGAGGCAAAGACAGATAAACGAGAACCTGGTTGGCAGTGCACACTCGAACAAGTCAGAAATCCAAAGTCAGCTCTTCCGGAGCTTAGGTCTTCGCGACCAAGTAAAATCCAATAACAGGCTAATTCCCAGCCTCCGGCACAACAGCCGATTACAAAGAAGTGATATCAAAGATATGACACAAATTGCACAACTGGTCACTGCCACTGCCAACCCAAGGACTGAAGTTCAGGTCTTTTACGAACTGAACTTCAGCCACAACTTCGTCAGAGGGCGCTCTACTTTTGCAAGTATCCAATCACCGTGATCCTACCGTATGCCTGTTTTCGTCGGCTCTCTTTGTTTTCGTCAGAGAGCCGACCCAGCTTGACGTCGAAAGAGCTCACGTAACTTTGGGGTCAAACTTTGATTACTTTAGGGCTTTTCTCAAGGCTCCGTTCAGACGATTTTCTTTTCAATTTTCTCTTCCGAAAGCACTCAAGTAGAAACCCTGATAACGTCAACATACCCAAACAATTTCAAATGTATCACACAAAAGGAAATGAATCCTACTAATATGAATCCCACAAATATGTACAAAAACCTGCAACTCGAAATACAGCTCCACAATTCAAATTTTAGGTAGCTAAGTCCAGCTCAATTCCAAGAAAGAAGATACAAAATACTCGATTAGCTAACTAGCTATACTTCAACAATCCTTTAAAACAGCTAAAACATTATCCAAGACCAGTAAGCAGATTTTGCTGCCTCCGCACAGGTACTGGAAGTGTCTTAGTAAGAAATTACATTATTTCTGATAGACATACTCAATAGTATTTATTGCTAACAATGTCGATGCTAAAAAGTTTTGATGTATGAAAAGAATTGCCAAACAAAACTTTTTGTTTCCAAAGAACTTGCAGCTAATAATTTAAATCATAAATTATGTAACTAAATCAGTGAGTCCGTAGCTAAATTGTACATCAATAGGACAGCAAGCAATAAGTTCACAGAATTAATGAGCAAAATAAACGTGCAATTAAAGGGCAAAACATAAAACAGTGGAACTAAACTTAGGAGGGACTGCTAGGAGCGGTCTGAGCGCTCCTAAGGATTTAGGAAAATCACTAGGAAGGAAGAATCTTTTGAAACGGGATTCTCCTAAGTTTCCTCCTAAGCTCCTAAGCTTAGGAGCGTCTTTTGAAACGCCACCCTGGTTTCCTAGGCTAACTTCTTGTTCTCAAGAGCTAATCCTGTCGGCTAGTTTAGTCATCCATCTTTAGCCGATCAACAGACTGTACTTATACAGTGGAAAGGTAACAGAGAGTCATCTGCTTTGATTTGCGGGCCCGCTACTCCACAGCTGATTCGGGATGCTACTTCTAGGCTCAAAGGTCTATAAAAGCGGAACCTGACTGTGCGATATCTTTTTTTAAATTACTGAATCTTTGAACCTATTTCTTTGTGTTTTGGTAACGTTTTTGTAACGTTGTCACAACAAAATTCTGCTATATATGTGATGTTTGGTAAAAAATAATGCCAGTCTTAGTGTTGTAACGATCTGACTCACTTTATTTCAGACACAAATTCACAAAAAAACTGAGCCCGTCTTATTGTCTGGAAATTCAATGTTTGTGTTTGGCCAACACGACACATTATGATAACCAGAAATTTAACAAAAGCAAATTTGATATCATGCTCGATAGCGTTCCATCACTTTGCTAATTTAGTTTGAATCACAGTGTTGGCTTTTCTTTGGGTTTGCTAGGGCTCAAACAACCCTTATTTTGTTTGGTATTTGTGGTGAATATTTGACTCGGTTGAAGCTTTTTAATTAACTATGAATTTTGTAGGATTGTGTTTATCTGGAGTGCAGAATTGATAATTCAGCGCATATCAGGGGCCGCAGAAGCCTTCAGTCATCCTTGGATTTCGTAGATTTAAAATTATTCCAGCTAGAGCATATAACAAACACTAGGGTTAACTTTCCTAAATAAGGGTCTTTTCTGTATTTCAAAATTGCGTACTACTGCTTCCATTGTAGTTCCAATCATATTGGCTTACACCAGTGATAAGACCGGATCACCGGTTTAGATTTTATTTTTTTCCAATAGCAATACCCCGTATCCTCAGGATATCGCAGATTTTGACTTTCCCATTTTACCTTTTTCATAACCACCAGAATAATTCTACATTATATGAGTGAAACAATCAACATCAACTAATAAATAAACTAAAATAAAAACAATTAATAAAATAAATAAAATAAAAGATAATAGAGAAAGTTACTACACTTATTTTGAGCACTGATCCGATTATTATTTACAGCTATTTACTGATTTCAGTTTAAAGAAAAGAAAGAAAGAAATAAAAGAAGGAAGAAAAGAAATGAAAGAAAAATAAAGAAAATTTGTCCACTGAATAATTTTAAATTTTGCCATCAATTAAACAGCTGTCACTTTTAATTACATCAACCTTTAACTTAACAAGCATCCTGCTTGGTTTGCTTCTTTGTGAACACCCTCATTTTCTCAAGTTTGCAACAACTTAAGGCGCATATATAATTTTACTGCGTCAAACAAGCCGAAGCATAGACTTGACCTTTGCGTGTAACTTTATCCCTTTGTCTGTAATCATTTTTAGTGGACAAACAAGAAAGTTGAAGAAATGGGAAGAAAGAAAGAAATAAAATGATAGAAAGAAAAAAGAAATAAAAGAAAGAAACAAAATTTATACTGAAATATGGGAATAGCTGTAGACTTGTTTGTTCAGAACGGTTCATTTACACCGGCATTCAGCTAAGTTTTCTGCTAGAAACTGAGCAATTGAATTCTTCTTACACATTACATATTACTATAAAACAACTTTGTCCAGTCTCAAGATCCAGGTATCCGAAAGTGCGGGGAGAATTACGCCAACCCCACTAACTATATGAATTTATTTTTTTGAATGCTTAGTTCCAAAGTATGAAAATAGGCTAGAGGTGGACAAGTTATCGGGTCATCGGTCCAGGAATAGTGACCCGAGTTCATCTCTGATTTACGCACCACGAGATCGTCCTAGCCTATCATTTTGGCATTAGCATGCAGTTGTTGCTGCAATTACATTACAGACAGGTCTTTTATTCCTCCTGGAGCAAGAATGTATAATAAAATCAAGAAGTACATATAGCAAGCTTAACAAAAAAAAAATCAAAATTCGGTTTTTTGGCTGGAACTTTCGCAAAACTAAACCAAATCGATTAGTTTGAGGACCCATGGATAGGTCTTGGGCTAAGCTTTAAAACCACCCCAGTTTCATTTCTCTACCACCTACCAGTAAGTTGCAGTAGACGAAAATGTGTGATTTTTTTTTTGTTAAAGGTTTAACAAAAAAAAAATCACCCGTTAACAAAAAAAAAATCAGTGGCGGATCGGATCCCAGAGAGCAGCTAGCAACTTTTTCTCATCAGTTTTGGATAGAGCGCACTAATTAACGTATTTAGAACCCAAAACCGCTAACCTAGTGCTCCAACTAGGGCAACTGACCCCGCCGAAGTCTTAGTGGTCACTGATGGCCCCCGACAGCGTCCAGTATGAAGTCTGGTGGCTCTAAAGTGCCGTTTTAAAGGCTAAAACGTTGTTTTTTCGTGTTTGTGAGTGATTATAACCTATTTCCAGGCATTTTGGCAGAGAAACTCAGAACTTCATATTTTGGTGGGGTATGACCCACGGTCACGTGACCCCTGCCGGACCCGTCCGGACCCTCCAGGTACCAACTGGACAGTCAGAAGTGGCTATAAACATGTCCTAGGGGGTTTTCCAGGGCGCTGAATTCAAATCTGGCATTAGTTTTTCGGTAACTATGGCCTAATACTGACTTCTGGGATCACGTTTACCGTCGGACGGTTCAGGCCCGGCTGGTTACCAGGTTGGACTACCAGAAGTGCCAGGCAACCTCAAAAACAACGTATATAAGGGTTTTCGAGGTCGCTGAGCTCGAATTTGACGTTAGTTTTGCTCTAGCTGTTGTTCTGACTTCAGTAACAAAACATAAAAATGATTTTTTATTTGTTAAAATTTTAACAAAAAAAAAATCACCCACCCCAGGACGGCACAGAGGTCCAACTGGTAACTTCTATATATGTATCGATAGCCCACAGTCAGGACATGTCACATGCACAATATGGGTTGCCTAGGGTTTTCCCTTAGTAAATAGCAGCCGAAATTCGAACTTCGGTCATGAACGTTTTTGAGGTCACTTTTGGGTACCCTCACTTAAAGGTCTGCCCTGAACGCATGGAGAGGGCCTAGGGGCTCAAACTTACAGGCTGTAATGTCGAGATGTGTGGCTATCACCATGCAAAAATTTGGGTCTCTGCGACTTTCCTGTGAGTCAGGGTGGGGTGATTTTTTTTTTGTTAAAATTTCGGGTGATTTTTTTTTTGTTAAGCTTGCTATAATTACACTATAGAAAAGGAAAACTAAGACGTTAGAGGGCTTCTCTTTAGTGCATTGCGAACAGAAGCTTCGACCCTAATGTCCCGTTGTGGCGATAAAAAACATACCCCTACCCGTTTGTTGAGGGGGGGAGGAGACGGTAGCTAAATGTGGTGCTCCAATAGGTCTTCAATAGCCAATTCGGGGGTCTCCAATGGCAAATCAAGTAAAACGTTTTTACCCGTTTTGGCAATGGATAACGGAAATTTTAAATTTATTTCCAAAACGGATCACCGTGGGTCGTTTAAAAAGGTCCCCCTTTGTAGGGGGCATCAAGACAAGCTACGATTGGTTGAATTTGACTGAAGACCGGGACTGGAAATGGGAACCACGGGGAACTTTTTTAGCGAACCTCCTTCCACTCCCCAAATGAGGACCCCTTTTCGCGACACTCCCCCATATCTGGATACTCCATAAAATGGAGAAGTATGCTTGTCGACCCCTTCTCCAAACGAGGGAACATTCGCTGCTGTAGTCGGGGAACCGTTCCACTGCACTGAAGAGAAGCCCTCTAGTGGCTTACTCTTCTTCCTGTATATGAGCCATTTTTGTTTATGTTTAGTGTTTTTTATTAGTTTCGCCACATCGAAGCCTTATCTTCAACCCAGTTCTGGAATAGTACTGTTCTGTGGAAGCTGATTTATGCAAACTGAAAAGTGGGGGAAAGTAGACAAGTTTGGAAGGTAAATTTTAGTTAATCTAAAGTAAACAGGCAGATCTTCAGTAAATTTTATTCTCCAGGCTTCAATTCTTCACGAAAACAGACCTTACGTATTGCTCTTTAACATTCTGGGACCACCCCATAAATTTCAGGTGAAAAGTAATAAATTTCTCCGCTGGAGCGGAATATATTCCCAGGTGTTATAGCATGCAATGCATGTACGGTGTTGATATTGTCTTCAGTTTCTCCTAATCTTCAACACATGGGCTAGTATGTTTATTTTTCAGAGTCAATAAAATCGGTCAAAGTAACCCTGTAGGCTTTCAGAAGAGTCCAATCTAAATTGATTTCTGAAGTTTTGTCTAATTTTATCGCATAAATCTTCCTAAATTTAGCAATACTCCTTGGTGTTATTTGTTCCAGGAATATTCCGCAGACCAATCGATTAGAGGAGGTCCATGAATACATTATATAGTAACTAACATTGAATTTATTGAGTGTTATTAGCAGAGCATTGGGAAAAGCCAAACTACTGTTTCCACGCTTAAAATTTAAGCTTTGTCCTCGGTTTATTTGAATGAGTCCTCTTTCCTTGGTTAAGCCATGACACCGAATGTTATTCCACCGAGAACTGAGTAAACTGGAGTTGCAGAAGCACAGAGGTTAAGAGGGGTTTTAGGGTTTAGCTAGGGGTTTAGCTTATTTTGCTTAAGAGCTCAGTTGTTGCTTGATACCTTGATAAAGTTATAGCTGTAGCACCGACACTTAATTCAATAACATCTAGTCTGCACATACATCGCCTAGCATCGCGAACAGCATAAAACTAAAACACCATCGTTCTGAGCACTAAAACTTTGAAAACAAAAGGTATCTACTTTAGATTAGGCGTCCCTGCAGCTTTGGAGATGAAGGTCACAGATGAAATTTTCAACCAAACAGCCATCCAGGTTTCCGTTTGTTCATTCCGATTTGTATATTTGTATATTTGTGGTGATTCCGGTCTCCCCATTGTGCTATTTTTGAAGATATTGCTGAAAAACAAGAGAGAGGGGACAGAAAGAGAAAGAAAGGTATTTAATTCCTAAGGTATCCAAATCACTAAACGTTTCCGAGTGCGCAGCTATTATCCAAATATATAAGTATTTGGAAAAACGAAAATTGGCAATATTGCTGAGGAACATTTTCGGCTTGGGATAAAACTACCCCAGTTGTGAGACATAAAACATAAAATATAAAATATGTTGCAAAATGTAACTGTATATAACTGTTTCTGAAACATGAAGTGCTGCTAAGTCAGGCAAACCATGTGCCCAGGCTCACATGTCCTCCGCATTGTAGCACAAAATTAATGTAACACAATTAGGTTTTGTTTCAGGTATTTTGAGGGTTTTGAAAAATCGATCCATAATATGAACAGTCTGTGTTTGACTGGTCAGTCAGAAAAGTAATCTATTTTGCCAATTTCCTGAAATCATGTGAACATGTTCATTGTAAACTGCAAAATGATATTTAGGTCTCTTTCCCACTCAAAACATTGTAAAAATTATTGCGTTTCAAAAGGCACTGCACAAAATTATATAACCGGCACTGTGACAGCAGTCATTCGTCAACAAAGACACTTGTGGTCATCTTCAGCTAAATGCTTCAAATCTTTTTCTAAATTTTCAATGCAGGCTTTGCGATTCAAAAATAATGGCATTACTGGGTAATTATACAGAGCGTCTTCAAGATTTAAGTAAAACTACCTTGAGCTAAATTATTGGGTACCAAAACTTTTATTGCTTTTAGTAGCATAGAATACTTTTTAGTTGTATTTCTGTGTTGCAGCAATGGCGAGTGAGACATATTCTGCAGAGATCTTGTTAGCCAATGACGGTATAAGTTATAGTCTCGGCCCATACATGGAAATTGATAAGAACAAACCTGGTGGATGGAGTCACAACAAACTTACCCTTCGCATTCAGTATAGCAGCCAATTTCACAAGACGGACCAGACTGAACGTCCTTCACAATGGAGCCTTCGTGTTGAAGCGCTTGATTTTAATTCCTATTCTAACGAAATACTTAAAGCAGTTACTACAGATAAGCAGTTTGTGTCTGTCCCTGATGAAGTTGTTTTAAAATACCCAACGAGGTGCCACACCATAAGGGTAACTGTGGCCAAAGTGACCGAGACAGTACCTGAAGCCGAGAAAGTTGAGGATACCCGAACCAGTGAGCTTTTCACTGAGCTTTGGGAACGGCTAGATGACCCCGCCAATCCTTTCAGTGATATTGAAATCAAATGTTCGGATAATGCAGTATTTTATAGCCATCGTATATTTCTAATTAAGAGTCCAGTTTTACGGAAAAATTTGGAATCGGATTTTATTGAGAAGCATTCCGGAGTATTACCACTTAAGGAGTTTCCGGGTACTTCTGTCAAGATTTTTCTGAAATATCTGTACTATGGAGAAGTTAATATTTTAAGCGACGATAATTCTGTCTCTGGTTGGAAACATTTGGCCCAGATGGCTCATTGCTACGATTTTCCGGCACTTCTGCAGACGTCTGAATGGAAACTTAAAAAGGAAGTTAATCAACAGAATATGGGAGAATACCTGCTATTAGCTCACTTTTTGGAATTAAAAGAATTGAAGGCAAAATGTTTAAATATGATTGCTACGAACTTGAATAGCCTCCAATCTTTGCCTGAATTTGATGAAATTCGAGCCCATCCAGACCTTCTTTTAATAGTAATTTCATTAAATAATATAGTCGTGCATTAATAATAATTGTAATTGTAATGAAAATTATATACTAAGTTTTTCGTACGTATTAATATTTTAAGCTGTTACTATCGTTGCTAATGATTAAAGTTTGGTGGACATTTCCAACGGGTATGACAGTCTTGAAAGTATGCCTGTTGAATTCAGAATGATAATCCTCTGGAACAGTTTCAAATCTGCAGCCGTGTTTGTTGTTAATTCTATCCGGATGAGCAATTTCTGTGACAGCGGCGGCAGTTCAGTTTGACTAGGTGGGGGGGGGGGGTACGAATTGAACTAAAAGTTCGATATTGGAAAGGCTAGCTAGTCCTTTACGAGGTATCCCTGTTAGGTTTGATGCGAAATAGTTTAAAGATTTAAAGAATTCCACGTAGCGTCTGGAGCCTTCGTAAGTTGGTGTTGTCGGTTAAAAACCCGCCATGGCATGCATACAAACTGCGTCCTGTACAAGTGTACAAGCTAAGGTGCCCAAGAGACGTAGATTGTTTTGATATTGTGTAAAATAATTTCGAGATCAAGGTATACCTTTTTGTGGTGTGGTAGGTCCATGCAGGAAGAGTGTAACTAATGTCTTTGGAACTGTGGCTATATAGCTGAATGTGCTCAAATTTTCTCCAATTAATACTCCAAGTTAGGGTTGCTAATTTACGTGTAAAACAGTAATTACACCTATTAAGGTGTCAAAAAGTGTAAAAAAAGTGTTAAAAGTGTAAAAAATGTGTTAAAATGTGTCGATCCCAAATTCATTTCCTCTGTACCACAGTAATTGACTATTATTGAACTGTCAGAAAGGAGGAGTTTTGCGGATACAGTGCATGCTACACCCACTAAAGCTATTAGCTGGTCGTCTTATTTATTTTGATAGTACACAAAGGAGTTTGTTAATTGCTCGCAATCCTCCAGAAACTGTCCATGTTTTCATCTTGCATTAAAGTAGCAACAGGTGGGCAGAGAAACAAACAGTGGCGAAGAATATAGAAAGTGTGCGGTTTTCAATTTCGATTATTTGAATTAAAAAATTGTGAAATCAAGACAGTTTTCAAATTTTTCAATTTCAGAATATTCAAACTGTCAATTTCTAATTATAAAAATTTTAAATAATGAGAATGTTCGGTTTGAAAACAGTTATCACAAAACATACATTGTCTGGTGTCTTAGATTTCAGGAATATGTAGTTCAGCTGTGGGATTTTTTGATTTTGCATGTAGACTAAGCGAGACTACCAGCGGGCGGTATATTCGAACCCAATTCCCAATTTAAATCAAATGCAGGTCACTACTTGGCTAGAGGGCTTGTAGCATCAGGCAAAAAATGCCTCTATGAATCATGAACACAAGCAACGCACCCATAAAAATTTACGTCAAATCAAAAATCGGATCTGTCTGCCCTGTCCGAAAAATGCCTAACTATTCACATGGTCACCATGAAGTCATGATGAATCCATTATCTGATATCGACGTCACCACACCAGAGCTTATCCCATCCCAACAAAATACGCTGCAGTTACTTAACAAATTCATAGACGTTTTTGCCAAGGATGATAACGACGTAGGGTGTGCTACCGCCATTAAACACACTATTGATACCGGTGATCACAAAACCTGATGTATCAGCGCTCTTACCACACACTTGTTTCACTGCGAGAAACTGTTGCTCAGAAAATACAAGATTTGGTCAAACATAAGATAATTGAGCCAAGCTCATCCCCTGGTCATCACCAATAGGGCTAGCCCCAAAAGAGACGAAACCATTCGAATATGTGTCGACTTTAGACAATTAAACGCGGTAACAAAGCGTGTTGTTTCCCTTTACCAAGAATTTGAAATCTCCTGGACTCCCTTAGAGAAGCCCATTTCTTCAGCCCACTTGATGTACTATCTGGCTATTACAACGTACAAATGAGCGACCAAGATAGAGAAAATAGCATTTATCCGCGAAGAATGTCTATTTCACTATAATGTGATGTCACTTGGTTTCACCAATGCACCGGCAGTATTTCAAAGACTCCTGAACATCGTCCTATCCGGACTGCAAACAAAATTTTGCTTAGCTATCCTGGTGATATTATAATATTCTCTCCAACGTTTGAACAACATGTAACTAATATTTCAAATGTGCTGCTGCGTCTACGTGACCATTAAATAAAACTTAAAGCAAAGAAGTACCTCTTTGCTTGTCGTACTGTCAGTAATTTTGAACATACGATCTCTAAAGACGGCTTACAGCCAGAAAACGACAAAATTGTTAAAGTGCGCAGCTATCTGATGCCGACAAATATTACATAACTCCTTGGCTTAGTCTCGGAAATTCAGTGAGAATTTCAGCTCCAACTGCATATCCACTCCATGCTCTACTGAAAAATGAAGACTCTTACCAATGAACAAACGACTGTGAAAATGGTTTCACAACCCTTAAAAATACCTAACTACTGTTCCTATCCTGGCTTTCCCCGACATAAGTCCAAACTGACGCTAGCGGATATGGTCTAGGTGCAGTACTATCCCAACCAGACACCCTAAAGAAGGCACACCCACGTAGCATATGCCAAGTCGAGAAAAATATCACTTTATAGAACTTGAGACACGGGCCATAGCCTTCAGAGTTTTAAGTACTTTCGACACCTTGCTTAACGGTCAGAAAGTAACTATAATTGCCGATCACAGTCCTTTACGCTGGCTTACGACGGACAAATGGACGTCTCATGAAATGGAATCTTTAACTACAAGAATATAAGCTTGAAATCCAATATAAACGGGGAAAGAAGCACGGCAATGCCGATGCTTTGCGAAGACTTGCTTTCAACCATTACTCCTTCATAAGAAAGACGCGGATGCCATTCTTGCCATAACTCTACATAATTCCTCTTCATTATGTTAAATACTCGCTACGCGAAGTGTGTTTCACTAATCTTTCGAATGAGTTCTTCATTTCTACCGTGTAGAAACCTCGGTTTTGACCTTTTTGTTAATTAGCCAAAGTAATCAATTAGTCAGTTGATGTGTATCTTTCTTGGTGAACAGTCGCCTGCGGGCTCCCGTATATTTGTATTGTATTAGCAGGGTATCCTTATTGGTATCTGTGTGGCCTGTTAAATTCGTAAGTCCTTTAAAGTAAATCATTGATGTCTATCTCTTTTATTTAGGGCAGGTTTAGTTAGTTAGGTAGGGTCCTATTTTCGCAGAGCGTTGCACCCTAATTTACCTGCGGTCGATCCGCCTCTTTAATTACCGGCTTGATACCGGACAGTCAGCCGGTAGTTAATATTTGGCGACCGTGACACGTGACGTTGTCCGGACTGTCATGTGAAAATTTCACGAAATTTTTGAATTTTCATTTATCATTTTCTAACTCAATTTTGAGTATTATGGAATAATTTTTATACCAAACGATTCGTCTTAATTAGGAGAATCTTTTATGATACTTTTTAATTAGTTTTGAAGACTTTCAGATTCTCCTATTGTGCGGGGTGCAACTTTGAAATTAGTATGAATTTTGGAGCTGACGAAGCATGGTCGGGGGAATCCCCCCCAACTCCCCCACCCCCCCCCATAGGTTATTTGGGATCGGGGAAGTGAATTTGAACTGACTGGAGTTATTGGGGCAGCCCAATAACTGGTTTTCCAGTAAATTTTATGTAGTTTTGGGATTTTTACCCCTCTCCCCCCCCCCAACCCCCCAAGACGGGAATAAAATTTTTAAAATTTTTTCAAAATAATTTTCTGTGTGGTTTTTCTTCACACTTTGGGGTTGAATATTCCTGAACAAGGGAATAATCAGCTCTGAAGACTTCACAGCAGCTGTACTCAGAGTATTTTTGCCAAATTTTTGAATTTTTGGTCAATTTTTGACCCCCCCAATTGACCCCCCAAGGTCAATTTTTGCTCAAATTTGGTCAAATCTGGCCTTAAATTACTCGCTGGGTCTTCCACCAAACGTGTAAAATATTTTTAGGCAATTTTAAAGGCAGAATTTTCAAAAATTTTGCAATTTTAGACCAATTTTTGCAATTTTTGACTCCCCCCAATAGACCGCCAAATTCAACTTTTGAGCGTTTTTGGTGCGATTTGAGTTTATCTAGTTTAAAAATCACCTCCCCCCCCCGATTTTTCACGAAATTGTCGAATTTTGTGTTTTTCCGTTATTTTTCTAGCTCTGTGTAGCTTAGTATTACGTTTTTGTGTTATAATTCACAGTTTTGTGCAATATTAATGCGATCTAGAAGTTATTTTTGCCAAATTTTTATTAAACGTATATAACTTCAAGTGTGTTTTTCTGCGATTTTTGACGAATTTTGAGTAATTTTACGTAGAGTTTTTGTTTCTACGTATTAATCATTGACTTACCTTTGGTAGATTTACCTCCTGTAAATACTTGGGAGAGAATTTGGCAAATTTTTGGCCAAATTGACGAAAATATACGAAATTTGGTGAATTTAAGACGCGCTCTGGAGACCTGTCAAGCTGTTCGTTTACGTTTGGAAAAAGAACAAAAAATGGCCGAATAGAAAAATTCTATTACCTTTTTTAAAGGGCTGAGTAATTATAACGGTCGTGAAACAAAACTCACACCGGAAGATTGGATTTTGAGTTTTGAAGCCATTGCTACGGCTAATAACATCGAAAGAGAGAAATTTTATGCAATTTTATTGGCAAAATTGGGTGAATCTGTCATCCACCGGTTGTCTTCCTTGGGTATGCCAGTTTCGTATGACGAAACAGTCAAACTCTTGAAGACTCTGTACGAACCGGTCCAGAAAACTGCGGTGGAACACTCTCGAAAATTTTATGTGCGTACTCAGAAAAAGGAGGAAAACGTTCAAGATTTTGTGTCTGAACTGGAAATGCTTGCGAAAAAAACTTTTATATAATATACATAAAAAAGCTTTTATATAATATACGTAAGTACCAGGATGTTTAAGAACGTTTATTGCATAAATGCTAAAAACTACTAGGGATTGATCTTGAGGGCAGCCCCGTCGTCGCGATTTGAAGGTACGAAAAAGCAAACAGGAAAACAGAAAATAGGCATGTCAACAAACTTTCGCGCGCTCGTATACGTATATTTCTCACGTTTTTACCAGATTTTTAAAGGAAAAAGCTTAAAATGTCGTGCTGTTTTAACAAAAATTCTTATTTTTCCCTCAAAAAAGTGTATATAATTTTTTAAATTTTTTTGTTTTTGCAAAATGTAAACAATTAAAGATTTGAAGAACGATTTCATATTAAAAGCAAAAAATTCCTTCAACTTCTGGGGGGACGCGGCCCCCAGACCCCCACTTGTATCAGGTTGTTCTCGTCATTGATAATGCTCAAAGTCATGGCACACATTGACACCAGATTTTTGTACGCAAGTACGTAAGTTTAGAATATTCGCGGGACAATGTGAAATTTGAAGCAACACACGCCAACAAGGTAAAAAATTAACCAAACGTACGAATATAGCCTAAAATTAAAACAAAACTGCATTCCTGCAAAAATTTATTTTTGACGTTGGACAAATAAAAATGACGTTCAGAAAATAAAAATGACGAAAAAATGATGAAATCCTGTTTTGAAAAAAACGCTGGCCACAAATGGCAGAAAATCGAAATTTTAAGGGCTTTTGGCTAGTTTGGGTCTTCTCTCCCGCTTAGTCGAACCTCCCTCCCCATAGTTTCCTTTGGGGGGGGGGTCGGGGGGATTATATATACTCCACCCAGAATTTTTGACATACCCTCCCCCAACTTGATTTCGGCAAAGTTTTAGCTTGGCCGCAGATTGCAGCAACATTTGAGCTTGGCCAGCTTGGCCGAGCTTGGCCACAGATTGCAGCAACATTTGAGCTTGGCCAGCTTGGCCTAGCTTGGCTACAGATTTCAGCAATGTTTGAGCCTTGCCAGCTCGGCCGAGCTTGGCGACAGATTTCAGCAAAATTTGAGCTTGGCCAGCTTGGCCGAGCTTGAAAACAGAGTTACAAAAAGACTGAAAATTTCTCAAGTAGGACACGTCTGGTCGGCCAGTCAGTCCTGCACAGTTAGGTCAATGCATCACTCAAGCATGCGTTGTGAACACCGAGTTTAGGCTTCTGCACCAAAACATTGCCTTAGTAAAGGCTTTAATTTGGTGAATCGGTTAACCCTGTTCTCGATCGCGTTCGGCCTACACCTGGCCCTGAAGGGCTCATCAACAGAATTGTCAAGTAAATTTACTTCACTTCTAGTCTCTATCTAAGCTATGATTCTCGCTAGGACACACGTTGAGCCTTCAAACTCTTTTAATTAATTCTTATTTTTATGACATGTCATAAGGGCTATTTTGCAGCGAAGTAAATTAAATTATTATACAATGTTACAGGGACTGTCAACAATATATGCAACATTAGTCATTATAACACAATAGCAACACAATTCACTGATCCTCAACTTTAAATAGGTTCCTTTAAAAAAATTCCAACTATCTCGGACTCTAATTAGCCATCCCCAAAACACAGTTTCACCAAGAGTCCATAATAATTTCCCTTATACTATAGAAGAAGAGTAAGCCACCAGAGAGCTCCTCTTCAGGGCATTGCGGCTCCGACCAGAATACGCGAATGTTGCCCCGTTTGGGGGGGGGGTCGACAAGCATACCCCCCCTCCGTTTGGTGGGGGGGGGGCCGAAAGTGGTCCCCCGTTTGGTGGGGGGTATGCAAAAAGGGTCCTCGAGGGGAGGCGGGTCGCAGAAAGAGTTTGGGGGGGTCGCTCGAGCAGGCTAAGTTTGGCTAATTCTGATTGGCTGTTGGCAACAAACCCCCAAACGGGGACCACCTTTTGTGACCCCCTCCAAACGGGAACCACTTTTTGTCACCCCCCCCCCTCAAACAGGGACCCATTTCCGAATAGAACAAAACTACCGTAATCCCCTGCTCTACCTCCCCCCCACCAAACGGAGGGGGGTATGCCCTGTCGATTTAGTCGACCGCTCCCAAACGGGGGAACATTCGTGTATTGTGGGCTGAGCACCGTTACGCAATGCCAAGAAGAGAAGCCCTCTATTTGCTTACTCTTCTTTTATAATATAAGGGAATTATGGACTCTTGGTTTCACGTTACCCTTAAAACTACGATCCAAACAGCGACGTAGGTCCAGTGACTGGTCTACTCAAACTACGAAAGGCAAAAGTGTAATAGGAGCTGAGCACTGAAAGCAGTAATTAAAAAAGGCAGAAATATGTTGAGTCGTCCCCAACAAGTAAGAGTCCGCACAGACAGGTCAAACAAGCACCGTAAATGCAATCCAAAAGTGACAGTCTGGTCTCTCCTTTCACTGGGCACTCGGTCATAAAGACAAGACTGACGGCTGAAGCAAAACAGCTCAGAACTGTTCTACTGAGCGAGACAGCACAAGCGAGCCAAATCACGGCCGTTTCTCAGGGCTGCTCAACCGAATTTGGAAATTTGAATGGAGCTTGTAGCTCTTTTGTGTAGTGCGTTCTGTGGATGTGTGTATTGTTATAAGCTACTTGTCAGCGTCGCATGAACCAGCTCAAGGGATAAACGAGGCACCCAAAAATCCCAAACTTGAGCGCATTAACCCCACCTAGTTTCCTGAGGAGATGATTCCGCAAATTTTGATTCTTTTTTCAAACACATTCCTTCAGAAAACAGCAAGAATTCCCTACCTTCTTTGTCCAGACAACCCCAAACAAGGAACAAAGACCACAAAATTTGCAATAATGTTCAGTTTCAAACAGAAATCGCAAGATAGTGACTACACACAACAGTCTGACTATTCAAAGTTACACATCCCAAATTCATACTTCGTATTCAAACGATAAAAAGACACTCCAGAATTACTGTTAGCTAAAGGAAACAATCGACCAGGAAATCCAAATTCTAGAAACAATTATCCAAACAATCCACCAAGATGCAAAACCATTTGTTCATATTGTCAGAACGATACCAAAAACAAACATTCGATTACGTACAACAAAGTGAATTCATAACCAGTACCTTTATCATGCATTTTTGCGGGGAAACTAAGTAAGTAGCACATGAAGCCTCCTTGTCAAGAAAATTTCGATAATTCCCAATTTGTCATAGCGTCCCTGTGAACAAACAACATTGGGTAACTAGATTTGAAGCTTCTGTGAGTTAATGTAGTACACTGGCGTTTCCAGGCTTGGCGACTACACTTCCAGAAATCTAATCTAGTTCTTCAGGCCAGTGCCACATCAGGCAGCCTGCTTACTATATCCAAGGAATATATAAAAGTTAATGACTGAACATTTCATAGACTTAAAATCAATTGTTTCCAAGGCTCCAGACTAGTATCTGGTATGCTCTATTTGGCTCCTATGTTGGTAATACACACGGTCGTGCTCCGTCACCGTTTTGTTCTTCTGTGGTTGTGTATAGAATGGCATGCCAAGCTGTAATAAGTGTCTGCAATTAGAGTGAGGGTCGTTTTGTCCAAAAATCGATAGCTCATGTTAGCACACATTATAGACGCATATGTTCTTGACAAACAAGGCAAAAGTTCTAAGGCTGAGTAAATTTGGTTTAAAGTTTCTAAACTTGAAAACTTCGATGATAAGCCCTTCAAGAACATGTAGAGAGGCACGGAAACGAGAACATAACTTATCATTAATGCAATTTTACGTTATCTGTTAATTTTTGTGCAAAAACACTGCAAAAAATTACGCTGTGAACTGACGTACTGTGCCACAAGCTTTTTAGAGCAACATTTTCGCTTTTCTATGTATACACTAAAATACTGCCGGGTTCAGGTAGCTTGTCGCAAAACTTTTCGAAGGCGTGTGTTTTGTAAGCATCTATTAACGTATTTGTTTGCAAAATTAACGTTAATAATAATACAAATTAACAACTTGTTTTACGGAATTAATCAAAACTTTGCTTTTGTGAAATGTTCAAAAGTTTACGTCAATTTTCATAAAAAGTAACAAAATTACATAAAACTTCTACGGCGAAGCCCAAAACGTTTCTAACTTATAGAGCGAAGACCTATGTTACCGGCAATTTTTGCTTATCCCTTGCCAAACTTATCCTATGATCAGTCACGTAAAACTCCCCTGATTTCTTAGTGTTTCGTAGTGTTTGAGGCCGACCGATCGCCGGCCAGCCAGTGACCGGTGAGCCCGTAGGCTCCCGGCTACCGGCCTGGAACAGTTTGCAGTACAGCTATTATGACTGCTAAGATATTGATTTTCGGATGCTATACTAGAAAAATAGCATAGCTTAGAAAATTAGCCTAGCTAGATTTGGAGTGCATTTTAAGCTTAGTTGCTGTAAGTTGTATATACCTGAATGTTAATTTGCATCAAGGCAGGCGGCCGGCTGGGCCTCAACCCTCGCGGCAAGGTCTTGGAACATCCGCCTGGCGGCTTCGGCACACTGCCGGAGAGGTCTCGTCTTCAGAGAAGGCTCTGCGGGCACATCGCTTGGCGATGGTTCTGTCTCTGTGTGCAAGGTGTCATCCATCTCAATTGGGCGCAGAGGTCTGATAGGACGCTCCAAAAACTTCCCTGAGGTAGGCGTACAACGGCAAAACGAATATTGCCATTGTGAAATATTCGTTGGAAATTATATTAATTGTGTCAATTCTTTTATGAATGATATTCTCGAAATTTAGCTACTTTGGTAGCTTACAAACATGGAGTCACTTGTTGAGAAGTTAGAGTTAGTCAGTCTTGGTAAAAAGTTTAGGCGTAGTTGGTCGGGTTTGGGGTCCCATTGATTGTGACGGCAGCTGAGACTTATTGTTGCGATTTAGTGCAGTTCGAGTTATTAGGTGAAATATTTGCTTGTGCTGTTTTTATATTTTTATGGAAAATGTTAATTGCTAATTTCGTGTAAATTTAAGATTAAAGTATCGTGTGAATTTCTGCTAGTTCTAATTAGTGTTTTATTAGATAGGCACAAGGAGGAGCGGTAGGCATACACTACCGATTGTGAACCTGCATAAAATTAGTCAAGTCTCTTTATTAATCATGAAGTACGAGCACAGACAATAACTTTCTTTTTTACAAATTGGCGACCGTGAGATGCGGTAAATGCCTATTTTTCGCCTCCTCATACTCGTGCCAGATCAAAAGAATTAGCTGAAAAAGTTTTTCTTTTTGATAATTTGCCTGCTCATCAGGTGCCAGAAGCTGATAGCAGTTTTGTTATGTCTCAGTCTGCCGCTGTCCCCAGCAGTTCGGGGGTCGGGGGAAATCTTCCCCAACCAACTACGAGTTTGGGGGGCGGGGGGGGTGTCACGTCCATCGTTATCTGGGTTGGGTCGGGGCTTGCCTCGTCCCTCCCCAGTGGCCCCAACACCAAGTTCCGCTGTTGAATCTGCTCAAAATTCTCACAGTTCTGGGGTGGGCCGGGGGAAGTCTCCCCGTTCCCACTACTCAGCCCAGTTGGGTCAGCCCTCTCCGGGGGCGATCCCAGATTCAAATATTCAGTCTGTAGGTGCGGGGGGTTATACGGCTATGTTGCATCAAACTTTTGGGGGGCCAACGGTTGCAGTCACAGAGCAGTCCCCTATGCCGGTTGGGGGGGTTGTTCCCCCAAGGGTGTGATTCCTCCCCCTCAAATTTCATCTGATCTCGCTCCGGAGATTCAGGCCCAGTGTGCTGGAGTTGACCCCACAACTCTCCGGATTGTACGTGAAACGACTGTTCAAGATGTTGAGGGGGCAGGTCCCCATTTGGTTTCGCGTATGGTGTGTCGGTCCCGTCCGAAATTCGGGTCCGTACAGTAGGAACTATCTCGACTGAAAATTCTTCAGAAACTTCAGTTCAAGCTGTAGGTCCGGTAGGGTCTCAAATTGTTTCTCGTTTAGCGTTACCGGCTCACCTATCGGCGGATACGTGTCAGTCAGATTTTCCGGCGGGGAGGGCTCTTCCGGAAGGGGGAGGGGGCTTTGCCTCTCCCTCAGATAATACGGTTGTGCAGGCTGGTACGGGGGGAGAGCAGAATTTGGCAGTTCCTTCCGGTCATGCTGTGACGAATGCCACCTCCCAGTCGTCCAATGAACGTTTCATCGACAGTGCCTATCAGAGGGTCTTGAGTCCCAACCAAAATTTGGTGGACCCCCAGGAAAATATTCATGGATTGACTGGTACTGTGACGGGTACGCATGATACACATTTGATTCCACTGGGATACGCAGGAGCGATTTATACCCAGTCTGACCCTTTGAACCAGCCAGTGGGTGGTCCAGTCCCACAGGAAAATTCTTCCGAATATGCGTCCCCCCCAGTCTCCAATTTCGGTGCCGACTCCCCTACCGGTGACATCTGGGCCCCAAATTGATCCAAATCCA